>WHPY01000005.1:5754667-5851682 GCA_019776045.1 Brassica rapa x Raphanus sativus
TAATAAAATTAAGCTAATATAACTACAAAAATAATTCTTTACATCAACTTATATATATTATATTTTTATAATATCTAATCTATTAATTTAGGGATTGGTTTTTATCTACTGTTTAAGGTTGTAATTTAAATTTTGGTCTCTTTCTTAGTTGTTGCTAGAATATATCACATCTCCTACAAAATACATTCTCCTCTATGAACATATATATCTCTGCTACGATGTCTTGAACAATCCTGAAAATATGCAAAATATCATAACTGCTTAATAAGTACTATTTATTATAATAGATAACAAAACCATTTATTCGATAGTAACATAATAACAAATATAACTGTTAAATTGTGTNTTAAAATTTACATATATATATGGTTATTTAAAACTAGATGATAAAATTTACATAAAATATAATATATTAAAATTTAAATAAAATAAAATTGAAATAGTTAAACGAAAAAAAAGAAAATAAGTCTACAAAAAATATCTTTTTGATTTTTTTTAAACCGTTAAAGTTAAATTTGAAAAGTTATAATGTCTAGATATAAATATAAATTCTCTTTTAAATAAAAAATATTATTTGTAAAACTAATATTTTCTGCGCATAGCATAGAAAAACACCTAGTACAATTCCTAAAAGAAAAGCTTCAATCAAACCGCGAGTATCCATATTTCTTGCATATACAATTCCTAATGGACATAAAATTTTGCACACAATGTTAGACCCAAATATCCTGATGTCATTCACATAGATTCAGAAGTACCAGTTTAATTTAATTTGTTGAGTCCTAATCGAATTTTTCAAATTCATGACAGAAAAAATACTATTAAACAGAAAAACAAAGTTATACTCTAATTTTAGAAAAAAACTACACAATAAATTAAATGTGACTACATTTCCTCAGAGTAAAGACTAGCAATAATTATCTCAGTCGGCCTTCTCTCTCCCTTGAATCAGTAATCTATGTTTTACTTTTCAAAGTTCCATTCTACACCATTTCCTCAGAGTTAAAAACTAGCAATAATTAAGTGGATCACAACTGTATGAAGTCTCTGGTCTTGAATTAATCATGAATTCGTGGTATGTTTACATAAGCAATACTGAGAAAGTTTACAAGTAAGATGCTCACTAATTAACAAGATTAAAATAATCAGAGATTTACAGTTTCATGCAACCGCTTTGCCCATCTTCTAGCCATAAAAGGATCATGATAGTCCCAAGTTCCTGTATTCATGCTTCTTCTCACACTATTGCTGTTCATATAGTCATCATCCCTCTCACCTGCAGATACACAATCACCAGTTTCTATCCCTTCCTTATCGTCAACTAAGCCCAATGTAGTCTCCCCTCCTCTCCTGATACACTCATTACTGTCTCCTTCCATATAGCTATAGCAGAGACGAACACTGACGTGTCCACCAAGATCTAGCAACACTTGCCTCTCTTCACCACCTCTCAACTCGCCTACTTTAACAATCTTCCCTTCCATACCAATCCTCAGTTGAATATCACTCGCTACTCCTCCCAACACGTTTTCAAGAAACTCTTCCAACTTATGCAACACAAAACCATTCCAAGTCTCAGCACCAAACCCCAAGTGAAACCTATGGACCATGACACCTCTATGCATCACGCTGTTGGGATAATATGAGTTACTTGAGATATGCAGAATGCTGCACTGTGGATTCTTGTATGCACGGTCTTGGAGTACTTTAATGCCCTTAAGGATGCCTTGAGAAGGATCAGTTTGTCCCGTGTAGAAGAGACGGTCAATGACTCTCAGAGCTGCCCGCTTTCCACATGAAGTCATGCGTCTCAGAGCAAACACGCGTGATGCAACACACGAGTATGTCACAATGGCTAGACGATCAACCGGTCGAAGGGAGGAGGTTACTAGTATCATTGCTTGCTTGAGAAGGCGAGAATGTGGCCCGCTTGGACTCGCAACCAACACCAAGTCAATGGGTTGTGGATCTTTCAGCTTCACCGAGAGATAGGCACTTCTTGTTCCCAAGGAAGTGCACAGTACTGATGGAGAGAACGAACTGGTCAAGTGACTTTGGCTTGTATCGAACCCGGTTCTACACATTTGCAATGGAGAATATGCACCTTGGAGAGGCTGGAAGCAGCATGGATAAGACACGAGGTTGGGGGCAACTGTGAGAGGGACTAAAGAGAAGTCTAGACGAGGATAAATGGTGGTGGAAGGGGAGATAGGATCATCATCGTCGTAGCGAGCAGAGCGGAGGAGCGAGCGTCTTTGGACGCGGGAAGTGGCAATGGAGTCATCAAGAATACGAAGAACAGGGTCGTCTAGTTGGCGTTCAGAGAGGTGTGGAAAGGAAGGAGGAGGGAGATGGGTCCAATAGGCGCGGCAAACAGGACAAGTGACACTTCCATGACGCACATTGGAAGCAATGCATGAAAAGTGGAAGGTGTGAGAGCATTGTCCCGTGAATGTAGCTTCGCCAGGATCATTATCATCACAGTGACTCAGAGGTTCTAGACAAATAGCGCACAAGGTCTGCTGCAGCAACGACAAAAAACCCCACAGATCCATGAGTAAACAGAACATGTTTAGTTAAAACGAGAGTAAGGCAAGTGGGATACCGTAGAAGTAGGATGAGTGGAATCTGCTTTATCTATGGCTTCTTCATAGACCTCATGGTGATAGGGCAGAGAAACATTATCTGGCTTTATAATAGCTTTAGATCCCCGTGAACTCTGTTTCACATCATGGAAAGACAATAATAGCTTTGTCAGTGAAACACAAGTTGGTAAAACAAAAGAAAGGGAGAAGAAGCATACCAGAGGATGAAGAAGAGAGAGAGAACGACAAGCAGCTAAGACCAGTTTCTTTGTGGCCTTCCTCAGCTTCGAAGTTGTTCGTCCCATTCCCATGAGGAGAGAAGGCCAAAGAGAGACAACGAAGGAATCTCGCACACTCAAGGGATGTTCAACTGTTTGAACTTTGAAGATAGGGCAATGTGATACCTGAAGAGTATTAATAGAGACGTTAAGGATAAAGAGTTAAAGGAAAACAGCTTAAAAGAAAAACTTGACCGCGACTCTTTCGGCTTTTGTGTGTTTTTGACTGCTCTTCTTTTTCTAATTATCATGTAAAGAAGTGCTCAAGAGGCGCACTATTTTTTCAAACTAAAAAATAAAATAAAAACACATCTGAGACTGAGACAAGATTGGACCCACACACTCTGTTTCTTCTATTTGTCATTGTGTCGTTACTGCTTCTTATTCAACACACATCACCTTCAACACAAGACAACATTCATACCTTCCATGGTCCATAGTCCACAGTCCATAGTCCAGACCTTTTTTTTTTATCTATAGTCCAGACATTTTAAAACAAAATTTAGAAAATAACTACAAACCCTCTTTGCTTTATAAGATACAGTTTCCCATCTCAGAGATATCACCCTCCTCTTTGCTGAGCCAGTCCATCAAGTGAATCTCATTGACAAGCCAATACCTCATTATCTATTCTACAATAGGATTGTAATAAGAGATGTCTTAGTGACCAGTACATGAAAGAATTGGTCCAAACAAGTATATCACTAGTGACATTGGAAAAATGTGGTAATCATGTAGAGGGACAATGAATTACAACCAAAAGGCACCTAGAATAAATATTCTTTAGTCTGTACTGTATTCAAGGAGAATCAGATTTATAAGAAGAGGCCTTTGTACAACATGACACCAAGCAAACATCACCATCATGACAAGACAAGACAGCCTCCCCTCAATACTTTACACAACACATATATAGATTCAAATCAAAATAAGCACATACTATTCATTTTCTCTTACAAAAGGTCACTAATTTATAAGTGATCCGGTCAAAAGATGGAAAAGTAGATATTTGTTATGTACCAGATTGTGATCGACATAACCGGACCGATCAGGACCGTACCGACCGCAGGAGATAATGATTATCGACTGTTGTACTTATCCACTTAGGATAAACACGACCTTATGTATATATATATGTAAGACCCCTGGTCGAGATTGATAATAGAAAACACGTTTTCCCACTTAGTTTTACAACACGTTATCAGCACGATACGTTCTCTAAAACCCGAGCTACCCAAAAACCTAAAAATGGCGCATCTTAAAATCGCTCTATCTCTCCAACCGTAAGGATCCAAACGACGAGCCACATATCAAATCGAAGCTCTCGACGAAACAAAACCAACGCCGTAAACCTCGTGTCAATCTGATCTCAGACGCTCCCTCACGCTCTGTTTCAATACGCGCCGCCAGTAACCCTAAAAACCCTAATTTCGGCACAACTTCAAATCGATCGATCTCTTTAACCATGAGGAACCAGACGACGCGTAATATATCAAATTAAAGCTCTTGACGAGACGAATCTAACGCCGTCGGCCTCGTCTCTATCTGACTCCGGACGCGCCTTCACGCTCTATTCTAAGACGCGCCGTCAAGTGACCTAAAACCCTGAAATTCTAAAACTCATTCGACGACTTCAAACCGTTCGTTCTCTCAAACCGTAAGGATCCAGACGACGTGTAATATATCAAATTGAAGCTCTTGACGTGAAGAATCCATCGCCGCAAACCTCGTATCAATCCGATTTCAAACGCGCCCTCAAGCTCCGTTCCAACCCGCGCCGTCAACTACCCTAAAACCCTAATCAAAAGCCTAAACCGCAGCCTCTCTTTATACTTTGTTATTTTCTGCGATTTACTTCATCTATCTATACTAACTTATTTTGATTCATTTTTGATTAAGGTTTCTAAAGATACAAGAGGTTTTTGCTCAACCTAAGACACGCGACCAGCTCCTGATCCGTTCCGGTCATGCAGTTCGCGATCCGACTTGTTCCAGCTCTCGGTGGTCCAAATCTACACTTCAAAGTTCTAAAGGTAAACTTTGAAACCTAAAAGAACTCATAATCGAACATGGTTGATTGATAAAGGAATGACCATTAAAATTTTGCAAAACCCCAAATCAAACCCTAGCAAAGATTAATAGGTCCAAACCCTTCCATGAGTAAATCGAAACTCTTAAACCAAAAGTTCGATATGAGATTGTTTTACAATTAAAATCAAAACCACAATGGTTTCTGAATCTCAAAACCTCTTTGATCTTAATGATCAAATCGATAAAACCTAGAAATCGATCAATCCCCTTTAAAATCTAAATCTGATCGATTTCATCAAATTGAAATTCGATTGTCTACTTGATTGTTTGATAGAAAATTTCGAAAATATAAAATTTCCATTTATAGAAAGTTTCGAAAATAGAAAGTTTCCATTTATAGAAAGTTTCGAAAATATAAAGTTTCCATTTTTAGAAAGTTTCCATTTTTAGAAAGTTTCCTTTTATAGAAATTTCTTTTTCTGAAATTTCTTTTTATAGAATTTTATGGGAAACTTCTCTGATTCATTGATCATCTAGAAATGTTTTCTAAGATTGCATCATAACTTCGATTATTTTGCTTGCATCAATACTTATTAAAAAAAAAAAAATTCTTTCTTTGGTGCGTGTGATAAGAAGTATTGATATGAATAATAAAATTTTCTAAAAAGATTACTTAACATAAATTAAGACCTGTTTTGGATAATGTGATTTCAGATGTCGAATTTCGAAACTTCAGATTATACTACCCTAAAATCTTTATGGAGATAATTGATTGAAAATGGCAAATGAACACTTCAGTAGTCCTGATGTCAAGAGGACTCGGACAGTGTATTAATCAAGGTAATTATGTAACTGAAAGTGAAAAAAAAAAAAAAAATAAAGCCATAACAATTATGTGCTATCATCTCACTAAGGATCTGAGAGAGCAATATGAAAATACTAGGGATCCTTATGACCTCTGGTCAAAACAAAATTTCAGATTCTCAATGGTATTATGGCAAAAGGCCATAGATGAATGAAAGATTCTCAGGTTCTAGGATTTTGAATCCGTGAACAAATATCATTCTACTCAAATGAGAATCACCTATAGTTTTTAAACTATGTGCTGAAGTGGTAACAGAAGAGGACTTATTTTATATGAACTATTCCACATTTCATTCAAAGGATATGTTGTTATCACATAAGTCTAAAAGGTTTCACGACCTATAAAGACTTATTATCATGCCTATTGGCAGCCGAGCAAAGAAAGCAGAAAATTCGAGATACCATCAACTGATTGATAAAATTCAGTAAACATACATTGAGAAACAAGACAATGATATGAAACCTCCTGAAAACATTGAGGATGAAAATGATATATAAGAAAAATCTGAGGAAGCCGTATGGAAAATATAAATTGTGAGGTTGGCTTACACATTGATTAAAGAATCAAAGATTCAGACATTCTGATTTCATGTTTTATGTTTTGATTTGATTTGCTTGTCATTTATAAAATTTATAGCAATAATAAAAGTTGATTCTGGTCTTATATTATCTTGCTTGATTGGCTTGATAATTCCTTGATTGATAAATGACAAATGAAAATTTAGAAAATGAGTATAGTAATTAAAAATCATCCGACCAAAGGCATTGCCTAAAAGGGGCATGAATTATTCACCCAAATAAAAGTCCCATTTGAGTTATAAAATTTTGAAAAGTGAATGGTTTCCACATTGAACCAATGGGCAAAGGAAATATAAGTTCCTTAAGATTATAAAGAAAGTAAAAATTGCCCAAGGCATAAAAATGGTCGAGACTGTACTCCCAACTGATCTAAACTATGCTAAAATATCAGTATGATAAAGGCAAAAGGCCTAGGTAACCAGATAGGTTGACCACGAAATTTTATACACTTTATGGCATGACTGGACTAGCCATCCAGGTCTTTAAAATTGATGCAAAGATTGATATCGAGAAAAGGCACAAAAGAGTTATCCCATAGAATCTCACGTTGTGTAACATGTACACAAGGGAAACTCAATAGGCTATAATGTTCCAAGCATCTAAAAGATTTATAGCATGTTCATGAGGGGGAGAAATGACACTCCCGTGGTCCATGAACAACACTAAAAATCCGAGTGACATGGTCTATGACCATGATAGAACTTGGCCGAATTCTTTGTGATACAAAGATCACTAGCTAATGCTTGGGAACACATAGATTTACATGTAATGATAATATGCATCAGGCCATATAAAGTGAGCATAGATATTCCCATCTAAAGATGATAAAGGGTCATGATCCAGACATAGACCATCCTAAGAGATTATGTTTAGACCACCACAATAATATGTGCCGTCTAGGATGGAACCTCATAAGAAGATGAGATAAGATTGGGAATATATGTTGGATATGAGAAAGCTTTCTCCCACGATTTTATAAGAAACCTTGAGCCAAATATGGGTGATCAGATTAAGGCAAGGTTCACGGATTGTATGATTAAATCCGACTATCCAACATCAGGGGGAGAAAGAAATAAGCTGGTACAAGTATAAAGAAATGGAATGATATTAACCATCCTTGTCTTGGCAAGATCCTCGGACCAGAGAATATGATTTAAGACGTCCAAAGAAAGATCATACAAAGCTAGCTAAAAGAATGCCAGACAGATTAGACCCGAAAAGAAAAGAAAAAGAATGACTAAGTCATACCAGCTTAAGCACCACGAAATTAATGTCCTAGAAGAGACATAATCAAGTTGCTATAGAGTCTAAAGATAGACCAATATGTTCCATAAGATAAGGAACCTCAGAAATGAAAAGAAAGGTGCATAGAAATGACATATCTGAGGTCATAAGAGAAACCAGACCAGACATTGAGATAAGGCTGCGCAGCTAAACATCTAAGATACCAGACCATGTAGTTTGGGACGCCAAACTGCAAGGTAAATGAAGGTTCTTAGTAAGAATGAAATCTCTAATCGATTAGTTCATGTCTGGAACACAATGGAACACTATAAAAGAAGTGTCGACACATAAAAGATAAAGATGCATAAGGAAATAGCACTTGAGTTTAAAAGATATAAGCGAGGATCAGAACCCACGAGAATACAAGAATGCATTCATAGACTAAAGGAAACCGTGGGGGTTCAAAGAAAGATTCAAAGAATCTATAAAAGAGATGGGTGTATTGGCCATATATAGAAACACCATCTGATAAGATAAAACCAGTGAAAAATAGGTCTTGTGTGGGAAAGGAAAAGAAATCGTGAGACATGGACTAAGGTGTTCATATTCCTATTTAAAGTATTCAAGGAATGGCTTGATTACACAAGGATACTCACAGAGACCAAAGGAACAGATTATAAGGAGATATACTCCTATGTGGTGGATGCTACTACAAATTCGAAAAGGTCTGGATATAAGTAGAAAGAAATGTAGTAAGTAGCATATTGATCACTGGATAAAGAAATGATAAAAGTATCAAAAAGATGAGAAGAAATTCTCATAGAATAGTTTTGTTCCTAAGCTATTCATGGACTGAAACAAGGCAGCTGCGAATGATAGACTAAGAAAATAATTAGTACAACCAGTCCATATATCCCTATAGAGGATATTATAATTCCTTGTGTTATGTTTATAACAAACCAACCTAAAGAGAGGTTCAATGATTTCAATGATACAAGTTATCAATTGATTAAACAGGCTATGTCTTACATATGGTAAAACTGCAGAAAAATCATAGCCGTGTGAGTGTGTGAATGATTAAGTCAGCACGCCTAAAGTGAGAACCATAATCTAAGATAGTGACCAGAAGCATACCTGGTCGTGGCTTAATAAGTATAGTATTGCTAAAGGCAAGAAAAGATCGATAGCTATGTATAAAAGACATGAGTGCATTTGACTGCGAATTCATAGTTTGATGAGTTCCATTGCAGCAAATAATTATTTATGGTTTTACCTTAGACACTCATGGTAATGGACGTGTATAGACAAGGTCTATAACATAACATTGATCGACAAAAGGAAATAAAGAAAGACTGGCTACAATGGATAAAACAATTGGCACATACGAAGAGAAATAAGTCCAAATGGGCAAAAGATATAAAGAGAAGTGGTTCGTATGTGTTTGGGTCAGAAGACTCAATATATATTGAATGTCCACGTTTTGATAAAGCCATATAACCAAAGTATATCCGTTGGACATGAAAAGGACCTGCAAGTAAAGTTTTATTGCAGACTATAAAGTCCATCCGAGCATCGTTCGAAGCGCCATCAGTCCGACCAAGACATGGAGTGATCAGCAGCAAAGATGTACATCCTGACCACATCTTTATGGAGTTCCAAAGACATCAAGACGTCCAACATTCACTAGTTCATTCAAGGAGAATCCAGTTGATCATCTTCACCAAGTCACATGCAGCTTCAACGTTCAGGAAGACTCGGATACCAGATGGAATGCGTCTACTACAGTGATGCATTCATCAGGGGGAGTTCATGTGTTGTACTCTTTTTCCTGTCCATGGTTTCCCATTTTGCCACATTGGTTTTGGGGTTTTCCAGGAGAGGTTTTAATGAGGCAACATTAAGCATGCAACGAACCAGTACCGGATGTGTCGATCAAGGGGGAGTGTTATGTACCAGATTGTGATCGACATAACCGGACCGATCAGGACCGTACCGACCGCAGGAGATAATGATTATCGACTGTTGTACTTATCCACTTAGGATAAACACGACCTTATGTATATATATATGTAAGACCCCTGGTCGAGATTGATAATAGAAAACATGTTTTCCCACTTAGTTTTACAACAATATTAACGGTAATAAGATTAATTTTAATCACCCACTATTATTCACCTTCGGTTACACATAAAAGGGCATAAGCATAACTATAAGTGATCCGGTCAAAAAGAGGAAAGTAAAGAATCGGTGATAAATTAGATTAGATTAATTTTAATCACACTAGCAACTGTTTCATTCTAATTGGAATTGTTTCTTTTCTAATTGGGCTATGTAAGCCCAAGCCCAAGCCCAAGCCCAAGCCCAAGCCCAGACAATATTGTTTAATCGATTAACGAACTACCTCAGGCGACGTGTCGATGCCTCCACGGCTGCGCTTGCCACGTCTCCGCCATGTAACTTCCTCTCCGATGATGATAACACCAGACTCCCTCCTCTCTCTCTTCTCTCCATCTCCTCATGGCCGACGCAACCAGTATCCGAGACCTCCCATCTCTCACCGGCCTCCATCACCGCCGCAATCCACTGGAAGAAAACCCCTTCTTCCGCCCTTCCCACGGCTTCTACATCGCTCCTTCCGACGTCGTCCTCTCCCAGGTCGTCTACGACCTCTCCGACGCCTCCCAGCCACGCGTCGCCTACCACAGAGCCGGACCCCGCCGCGAGATCCTCTACGAGCCGTCGTCCGTGAAGGCGGCGATCGTGACGTGCGGAGGTTTGTGCCCGGGGATGAACACCGTCATCAGAGAGCTCGTGGTTGGTCTGTGGGAGCTGTACGGTGTGAGAGAGATCTACGGAATCCCAGCTGGCTACAGAGGCTTTTACTCCATGGAAGCCGTCGAGTTAAACCCCAAGCTTGTTCATAATTGGCACAAGAAAGGCGGCACTGTCCTCGCCACCTCCCGCGGTGGTTTTGATCTCAATAAGATCGTCGACGCCATCCAACACAACGGTTACAACCAGGTCCGGTTTACTCTATGGTTTTAGGTTTGTTTTTAGAGTATTTACCGGTTTAACTAAACCATGTAATTGGACTTGGTTCAAATCGAACTAAACCATGTAATTGGACTTGGTTCAAATCAATTCTAGTTACATGGTCTAGTGATCACTTACATTTTCGTTAATCCAGTTGTTACTTGTTTGGTTTGAAGAATATTATGATGATGCTATGAGGTTGAGTTTTAAACCAAGTCCTGTTTCAGGTCTATATAATAGGAGGAGACGGCACTATGCGTGGGGCGGTCAAGATCTTCGACGAAGTCAGCCGCAGGAAGCTGAAAGTGGGGATCACTGGTATTCCCAAAACGGTGGACAACGATGTGGGCATCATTGATAGATCATTCGGGTTTCAAACGGCAGTAGAGATGGCTCAGGAGGCTATCTCCGCGGCTCACGTGGAGGCTGAGAGCGCTGTCAATGGCATTGGATTAGTAAAGCTCATGGGGAGAAGCACAGGACACATTGCGCTACATGCCACACTAAGCAGCCGTGATGTGGACTGTTGTTTGATTCCAGAGAATGGATTCTACCTTGAAGGCAAAGGAGGGTTATTTGAGTTTCTGGAGCAGAGGCTGAAAGATCATGGGCATGCTGTACTTGTTGTGGCTGAAGGCGCTGGACAAGAGATTATCCCAAGGAATGAAGCGCAGAAACAAGAGAGGGATGAATCTGGGAACCTTGTTTTCTTGGATGTGGGAGTTTGGTTGAAGTCAGCGCTTAAGGAATGGTGGGAGAGAGAGCATCCAAAGGAACTGTTCACTGTGAAGTATATCGATCCCACTTACATGATAAGAGCTGTACCTGCGAATGCTACAGATAACTTGTACTGTACGCTCTTGGCCCACTCGTCTATCCATGGAGTCATGGCTGGTTACACGGGGTTTGTGTCTGGCCCGATCAATGGGAACTATGCTTATATCCCCTTAGAGGAGGTGGCACAGACTAAGAATGAAGTGAACACTAGTGACCCCAAGTGGGCTTGGGTTCGGTCAGTCACGAACCAGCCTGATTTTGAAACGAATTTTAAGGGGTAAACACCAAGAAGTTTAGATGGTAAGAGGAATGAGAGAGTGAAGTAAAGATCTTGTAACCTAATAATAATAGTGTATGATCAAACAATGCAACTATCAAGGCAAGACAATCTTAGTCGCTTGATCCGCTGGTATCTATCTGTATGTCTATCTAAATAACAGTACAATGTTTAATTTTGTGGGCATTCAGGTGAGAGTGATGAGAAATGGGGAAAAGTTGAAACAAAGATGAGATCTAATAAGCACATTTAGTTGCAGAATCGTTTTCTAGCTGAAGAAGAATGGAGCTTGAGCTCTGCATTGTATTAATACAGATAAATGCCACTTGACCATCTACAAGTATCATCAATTCTTTAATTGTATAGAAAGATAAAAGAACCAGAAATCTGGTGAATACAGACAAAGAGACTTGAGTTTCTGTGGCCAAACATGGTTTAGTCCACTACCTGTCTCTACTTGCATGATACTTACGCTCTGATCCTGTTCCTTGCCTCGTTAGCTTCTTGGGGTCTGTACTGGATCTGATTTTCTCTTCTCCTCTTTGGCTTCCTCCCTCCCGCATGCTCCTGGCTTTCCCTATAGAAGCTGTTTCAGCTGGACCTAGGTGAAGCTTGTGCATCATGCTGGTTTCATCCGTGGGCATCTCTTTACCTCTTGAGGCGAGAACTTGGCTCGCTGCTTGACTTAATACTCCCTTGGAACTGCTCTCTTGGTCGAAGAAGAGGGCTTGTACGACAGTTCTCAATGGCATCCTCTCGTTTTTCACAGCGTGGGCTCGTACCTCTGCAGACAGTTTCTGGCAGTCGAGGCTTCTGCATAGTCGCTTTTTCTCTTCTTTACTTATCTCCGGATGCCCCTGCAATGTTAACCAATTTTTTTTAGTTCCAAGTACCAACATGATGATTGCTCAAGGAAGGGCTGGTATGATCACCTTGAGATACATGTTGATTGCTTTGTAAAGTCTGTCATGGCTTTCCCGTGCTATGTCAGGCACTGCCTCAGCAAGAGACACGAAATTAGGAACCGGCATATGGACATCTTGTGCGACTGCCTGAAGATAGGAGTCAATAAGCTTTGCCACCTTCCTGATCGAATGTAGCAACTGACTGTTACTAGAAATATGCGCAGAAGACTGTCTTCTCCAAAGCATTAGAAAACTATCAAGAACTGCAGCAACCAAGTCAGTATCATAGCGATGAAGATGAGAGGATGACTGTGAAGGCAACAAGAGGTCTGCAAGAGTTGCCTCCTCGAGCTGCAGACCAGCTTTTCTAATCAACTCAGTCTTTGTCGTCAGAGAAGCTCCCACATAATTAGCTATACTAACAAGTCTCAGCAAGAAGCCCTCTGAAACCGAACCTTTATCTGCAGGAATCATGTTCACAACTGTGTTAACAACACGTCGGTGCCTTTCCAGCGCTGCTTCGTTTTCTTTAACGGAGAAACCTGAATGGCTTTTTGATTTGAAGTATGGTAACCAGCGACAGGTGTAGACGTGCAAAGCTTCACCAATGAGCTGAGGCGGCAGCGTGTAGCTTGACCTGGCTGCTGTGATAATACATCGGAACAAGTCCAAGTCCAGGTCTGATATGTCCTCCGTCCACCAGTCTCTTGGAACAGAGTGATGTCTTTTCTTTTGGTAGCCTGGTCTGGTGTAAGTATGAGACCAAGAGACCTGAAAAAACGAAAAGAAAAGATCAGATAGATGTGCAAGAACATCACCTGGACTCAAAATAAAGAACAAACCTGGGCGGTGGGAGTGAGGATCTTCTCAACAATCGAGTCTATACACTTTCTGATGATTCCAAGATTCTCACACCATTCAGGCAATTTGGCAGTGGACTGCAAAGTGACAATGGAGTCTTTCCAGCCTTGGAGAACGCAGGAGTGGAAAAAAGATTCAAGCTTCGGTAACAGGTTTCCCTTTTCAACAGAGTCAGACATCCGAAGAAACTTGGAGGCGCAGAGGGCATCCACAAGGTTATGAGCACTGAGGTTGATGGTGATGCCGTAGCAGAACTTAGCGCACAGTTCAAACGCATCTGCTCCTCCAGGTATGTCATTCAGCTCTATTGTAACACTATCAGACTCCTCTGAATCAGTACAAAGCCTTCGCAGCAGTCCACATTTTGGAACAAGAGAAGACTGCAAACAACATTAAAACCACTGAATAACATACATGATGTACATGTGTTTATGTTGCTACCAGAGTAAAAGACAATTAAAACATACTCTGTGGAGATGGTAACTGGTGTGGTTGATTCTAATAACAAGATCGTTGGGTGAGTCAGTTATCAAAATCCTGCAGTGTTCAATATATTTAATCAGAAAGATGTGATTTGGGGAATTTAAAGGCAAAGAGATAAGAGTAACAAACTTTGAACCATCTTGAGTATAGAAAGTGTCAGGCTTTGTACCGATCTTCATGAACTTCATCTTAGACTTATCTGCGTTCAAGAGGAACATATGATGAGAAAGTGATCAAAACTTTAGTGAAAAGGTGAGAATAAAAAGGAAGATGATAAAATATTCAAGCTGAAATTTGATTCATAAGTATTTGGTAAATGAGAAGATCACACCTGTAGTTTATGTACAGCTCTGAAGATAAAGCAAAAGGATGATTGATTTACAAGACTGGTGTGCTCAAAGGCTGATGATATGTGAGAGGAGGAAGAAGGAGAAAGAGATGGCTAAAGCAATAAAGAGAGAGTGGTAATGATCAAATTGTCAAAAAAAGTGTTTAGTGAGATTAGATGCCAAGAGAGAGAGTGAGTTGAATGGTAAACAAGGGTCCCGGTCTCGTCACTTGTTGCTCCCCGCATGTACTCCCTCTTTAAAATGGTGTCTGATATGAATTTTCCTTCACACTTAATTATGGTTTGAAAATGAACACCAGATAAATTGGCACACATACACATATAGGCATACCAGTAAGCAGCTATGAGTTGGAGTTTGTGACTCTATGGTTTCTTTTGGAGTTAAAGAAAGAAACGAATTCAGTAACTAGAGGTGGGCAAGTGAATCAAGGAAGTATTCACAACCAAAAACTGAAAAGCTAGACACAAGTGTCCTTCATGCATTACATATTTTGCATAATGGAAACAAATTCTCACCAAACAGAAATTAAAGTGAACACACAAAAGTGGGTCTTCCACCTTTCCCTACTACAATTAATTGAAAGTGAGATTACTCTTATTTATAAATACAATGGACCACCACACCTATGACTAGGAGGAGTAGGGAGTTGGGTAGGCTTAATCCAAAAGAGAGTTATAATCAAGCAAAGCGAACTTGGCTGCATCAATCTTCTTTCTTCTTTATATTATTTGTCATAAAGCAAATCCCAAAGCAAAGATGCATGGATCCCCAGATGATGCCTTCCCTCTTCAGTCACAAACTTTAATGCATCAGAGGCAGATTACTATTTGTATTGTACCAAGTGTTTTACTTGTTGGCCATTTCCCCTGTGGAATCTCTATTGTTGTGGGGGAGGGGAGAAGTCAACCCACATCATTAGTGTGCTATTTTAATAATGCAAAAAGGTAAAAAAGTGAAACAAGACTGGGAAGATAGGTATTTGAGTACTATTGTCCTCTTCTGATGGGATTTGTCTGCCTTGAGGAGAGAATTGTAAGTCACTAATGGTCAAAATCCATTGCACTCCATTTCCACCGGCCCTACTCTTTGTACTCCCCAACACTATTTGTAATGACTATCCATCTCTTGTTAAGACCCAACTAACATAGCTAGGCTCATATCAAAACTTCAGGGTTCTTTAACTTATAACACAAGACAATGGGCCTGGGCTTAGTACTCTATTGCTTGCTTGCTGCCATTGGATAGACACAGAGGAAAAACAACATTACCAATTTCCCTGGAACGGGTGTACACATTAGATGAGAATTAAGAAGAGTAGTGCTCAAAACCAGTTAGTCACCAAACAGATCATCGTTCTCTTCATCAACATCTCCACGTTTAGTTTCTTCTTTATCTTTAGCTGCTGGTTCACTCACAGAAGAAGCCCATGAAGTACCAACCGCCTTGGTAAGTGAATCACCACTGTAAAGATCATCATAAATCCCTCCTTTCGGACCTCCTTTTAACTTCTTCATCGCTTCCTGTAGTCTATCAGTCACACCTCTGTTTCCAGCAAAAGCTTTCTCTTCCTTCCCTTTGCCTTTGGGTATCAACGTCACCTGCACCAGCGATTCATATTTCCCAACAAGACTCCCTTCTTTGACACCAACCGGACCAGGCTCAGTCTCCACGTCAGCTCCATCAGACATCCCAACAACCTCAGCGAGCTCTCCTCCTAGTTGATCCCTGAAGCTAACTCGTAGCTTCTTCTTCATCCTCTTCTTACCCACCCCACCTTCTCCTTCACCCTTGTCTTTCCTTTTGCCCAACACAGAACCAGATTCTCCATTGCTTAAACCGTACCGATTGAGCAAAGTGTTGTAAGCAACAACAGCTTCCTCGTCAGATGCATCAGGAGGCGGTGGAAGCTTAATCTCAGAAGGAGGAGGAGGGCGTGTAAAGAGAGCCTCACTGTTCTTTCTCAAAATATAGATTCTAGTGGAGGCAGCAAACCGTAATGATTGACCCACTTCAAGCTCTACAGGAGCGTCTTTCGTTAACCTCTCGTTTGCAACAAAGGTTCCATGAGCTGATCCCAAGTCAATCACAAAGATACTACAAGACGCAAAAAGAAAAACAAAGACTTCTTACAAAACGTTCAAGAGTGGGGACCCAAAGCCCTTACCCTTAAGCCAAATCGACAAACCTGCCGTTCTTGTGGGGAACCACGACGGCGTGCTGACGTGACACAGACTGGTGATCAAGCACGAAGTCGCAAGTCTGATGCTGTCTTCCGAAGATATGCCTCCGTCTGTTGAGATGAATCCGATCAAGGATCTGGCCGTCTTTCACAACTTCGAGAGAGTAGACACCGGCACGTGGCTCAATCGCCCAATCCGGAGGTTGCCAAGTCGACTGACTCGCTCCGATCTGAGTTAGCGCCGCCGAAGGCAATGGCGGCGTCGTCTCCGTGGGAACACGTTGAACTAGTGGTGGGAGGTTTGCGGAGACCGAGAAGGGTTCGGAAGTTTGAGACTTTTTGAACCTGTCAAGACCTGATCTTCCGTACATTTGTTCTGTCTGGAACTCGAATCTAAAGCAGCACTCTTTTTTTTTATCTCTTTCATATGATTCCCAAAGACAAAAGGATGGAAGAGTTTAGGGTTTCTCTGGTTGTCTTGTCCCAAAGATCGTATGAAGAGAATTTAATTTGTGAAGTCAGTCCCTATACTTTATGTTTTCTCCCAAATATGGGTTATAGTTACAATTTCATTTTTGTCTTGACACATTCTATTTTCTGATTCCAATGCTACTGGACTACTAGTAATATGAAAAAGGAATAAGATACAGTATCAGGTATTTCTGTTTTGCATCGGTGGTACATGAATGATTTTCGAGTTGTGAAAACATTTTTCAAAATCTTAATATCTTCCAAATAATTCGGAAAAACTAATCATTTACCAATTGTGAATAATCAATTATGCAAAAAAAATTATACATTTCATTGCACATATTAGCGGTTTCACCTTCAAATAAAAAGATGAAAGACTTGTCTTGGTATTTTTTACTCCCATCAAACCATCGAAACCTTTTAGTGTATTGTACCAGCCTTAACTTGAAAAAAAAACTACTTATTTTTTCAAGATCCATCTGTAAAACACTATCGTCCTGAGATTAATGGTAAGTTCGTAATCTCTATATGTTGGATAGCTCTGTGTGTGTGAGGAACTTGTGTCTTAGCCCAAAGTGTATATTTTGTTTCCGCTAAAATACAAAATTAATTTTAGGATTTTGGTTTCTTTTCACAGTTATTTTTTGTGATTATAACTTGGTTTGTAGGCTATATTCTGAAGCTGATAATAAATAGTGTTAACTTCAACAAATTTACGGAAGTCTAATATTCTAGATTGCATGGAAACTTGGAAGAGATCCGTTTCACGTTTCAGAATCTGTCTTTTTTTTTAAACTCGTAAAAATTCATTACAAAATTGTTTTCTGAAAGTCTTTAGAAACTCAATAGAAACTTACGTGAAATTTATGATTATGTTTTAGTAACGTAAAGATTTTTTATTTAAAAATAAACATTTTTTGTAAATAACTAATAAACATGGAGATATATTTGCAGGAACTAATGAAAATGTGGTTGAAGATGGATGTCATCAATCTGTCGCAAATGATCTTCATTTTTAGTTAAGCTACTAGATATTTAAACATTGGATTTCTGTAATTTTGAATGTTTTTAAAATGATTTTCAATGTTTAGTTACTAATTTTATTTTTGTATTGTTAACATGGTTACTTGTTGATTTGTATTGTTAGATAAATCAAACGATTTGCAATTGTAGTCACATGTTAACCAATCAAAAATATATATATGTAGTATTAATTTACAATTGTAGTCACTTGTACTATTCCAAAATGTTTCTATTTCTTTTTTTTTTTTTTTGTCGACAAGATTACAGACTCATATAAACTCTGTAAACCAATTTGGGCGCTCTGTATCCATATGGACAGTAAACGACATCTGTTGCCTCACACCACGTGCTAAGCCATCCGCCTTCTTGTTTTTTGTCCTTGATATATGGATAATCTCCGAGCTGTGAAAACTCCTCTTGAGACTTCTGATGTCCTCTAAGTAGCTTGCAAAAGCCGGCCATTCTTCTGGTTCCGAAACCATCTTCACCAATTGAGAACAATCCGTTGCAAAAGTAACATTATACTGCCTTAAATTCCTCATACATTCCATTGCCCAAATAAGAGCTTCCACTTCCGTATGTAAAGGTGATTGACTTGCTCTCGTATTTCTTGCACCCAGTAATCCTTCGAAGCCTGGTAATGTACTATACCAGCCATGCCCAGAGAAAGGATCTCCGGATTTCCAAGATCCATCCGTAAAACACCATCGTCCTGATCGAATCGGTAAATCAGGCTCGGATCTCGCTGGAACCTGATTTGTCTGTATTAAAGCTCGTTGGGCTTCCGACCAGAGTAAAGATTCAGTCATAGCCAGTTTAAGAGTATCCTGTGGATCTATGTCCAAATTGCTGAAAACTTTATTATTTCTTCCTTTCCAAATGTACCAAAGTATCCATACAAAATAATCATCGTCCAATGCGGGTTTGATTCTCCAGAATAAATGATCCATATTCGTAAACAAGGATTGTCCTGGGAAGTAATCCGGATTTGTAGGGATCTTCGATAAAGCCCAGACCTGGACTGCTGGTGGGCATTCAAAAAATACATGGTTTATAGATTCCTCGTCTGCTCCACATCGATCACAGCCAGTATCTCCTTTCAGACCCCGGGCTTTTAGATTCTTCCTGACAGCTATACATCCTGACAACAACTGCCATAGAAAGTGTTTCATCTTTGGTGGACAACGCACTTTCCAGCAATGTGCTTTGAGATCCGTGACTGTAGGACCAAACTCTATTATCCCATTCCCTCTATCTGGATATGCCCTTTCTAGCTGATATCCTGATTTAACCGTATATTTGCCATTCTTTGTAAAATGCCAACCTTCTCGGTCCAGTGTTTGTACCCTACTCAAGGGAATGCTTTCAACAATTTTGACATCTGCAGGTTCCATTATTTCCTGTAAAGCCAATGAATTCCAAGTTCGCGACGCACTATGAATAAGAGCATCAACCGTAAGATCCGGTAAGAGAACATGTTGTTTTTTATTTGCTGGTCTCGGGCGGTTGGTTGGGAGCCAGGGATCATTCCATACTGAGATAGAAGATCCTGATCCCACCCTTTTGATTAGTCATTTGCTAACCAGAGATCTAGCAGAGATTATACTACGCCATCCATAGGAGGACGAATACGATCTGGCCGGTTCCAGGGGTGAAGTGTTCCTGAAATACCGACCTTTGAAGACTCGAGAAAATAGAGAATTTGGTTTCTCTATGAATCTCCATAATTGTTTTGCAAGCATGTCTGTGTTGACATCCATAAGATCTCTAAACCCCAGCCCTCCATCATCCTTATGTAGACAAACCTTGTCCCAGGATTTCCAATGTAAACCCTTTGTGTTTCCACTGGGACTCCACCAGAATTGGGATACCGCACTCGTTAGTTTTTTCATCACCGTTTTCGGGATACGATAACATGACATAATATGATTAGGAAGAGCCGTTATCACCGATTTTATAATTACCTCTTTTCCCCCTTTCGTAAAAAATTTAAAAGTCCATCCGTTTACTCTGTTGTTCAAACGTTCCTGTACAAAACCAAAAACCTGAACCTTAGACCCGCCTAAACTCTCTGGAATTCCTAAGTAAGTTCCCATGCCTCCCCGGTTTTGAATTCCCAAGATATCCCTAAGCTCCTGACGGGTATCCTCATCGATCTTATGACCAAACTGGATTGACGATTTCTCGAAATTAATCTGTTGACCCGAAACCTTTTCATATTCTTTAAGAATTACCAAAATTGCCTGGCACTCTTCCTTCTGCGCTCTACAAAAGAAAAGACTATCATCCGCAAACAACATATGAGATATTGACGGGCATGCCCTTGCCACCTTTATTCCTGTTAACCTTTTATCATTTTCTGCCTTCTTAATATTTGCTATTAAGGCTTCCGTGCACATAATGAATAAATAAGGAGATAATGGATCTCCCTGACGTAATCCTCTATTTGGTACTATATGTCCCCTTGGTTGGCCATTTAAAAGGACTTTGTATTGAACCGAAGAAATACACTCCATCATCAATAGGATCCAATGATGGTCGAACCCCATTTTCCTTAGTAAAGCTTTAATGAAATTCCATTCAACTCTATCATAAGCCTTGCTCATGTCCGTTTTTATTGCCATAAATTTATTTTGGCAAGCCTTATTTGTCCTTAGTCCATGAAACATTTCTTGAGCAATAAGAATATTATCTGAGATCAGTCTTCCAGCTACAAAGGCCGACTGCGTTTCCGAAATCAGGCCCGGAAGACACACCTTTAGCCGTTGGCACAAAACTTTCGAAATAATTTTATATCCGACATTGCAAAGACTTATAGGTCTAAGCTCTGTCATCCTTGTGAGCCTCTCCGTTTTGGGAATCAAGCATAAATTCGTAAGATTTAAACGGTCATCCAGTTTCCCCGTGGTCAAAAAGTTATTAACCAGTTCCACAATATCATTTTTAATGACATGCCACGAATGTTGAAAGAATAGTGCCGTCATTCCATCTGGCCCCGGTGCCTTTTCCGGATGCATCATGAATAATGCCTGCCGCACCTCCTCTTCTGTAGCAAGCTGTACAAGGCGCTGATTCATTTGCTGAGAAATGGATGGTTTTATTTCCTCCAAAAAGGCATCAAATTCCTCAGGCGATGTGGTACTAAAAATGTCCTCAAAATAGCCAACTGCAATCCTTTCAATTCCATTTTCCTCTACCACCCAGTTCCCATTAGCATCATATAACCCCACTATACGGTTACGCGTCCGACGCTGCTTTGTCAAAGCGTGAAAGAATTTTGTACTCAGATCTCCTGCCGTATTCCATGTATTCCGACTCTTTTGTTGCCAGTAATCCTCCTCGTCCTTGTACGCCTCTTGTAGCTTCCGAGACACTTCCACAATATCCTCCTGTGTTCTATTATCATCAGATTGGACTTCCTCCAAGGCCTTTTGAAGTTCCGCTATTTTTTCTTTCCCATATGGGGGGTTATTTTTGTTCCAGGTAGAGATTTCGTGTCGACAGTTGATAATCTTAGACACGACATCTCCCCCGTTACCCCCTGAATTCCTCGTCTCCTTTGTCCATCCTCTTGTAATGGATTCCATAAAACCCTCCCTTCCAAGCCACCTTTTATCGAACCGAAACTGTCCTTTACGTTTAACAATTTTGTCCTCTAGAAAGGCCACTATTGGTCTATGATCCGATCCCACCAGTTTTAAATATTCTGTGTATGAATTAGGGAATATGNATATGAATTAGGGAACATGGAGTGCCATTCTTCATTTGCCAAAGCACGATCTAGTCTACACTGGATCATCGTCGCTTTCCCATTGACTTTCCTCCTTCCTTGCCATGATAATTTATTTCCCCGAGCCGGAAATTCCAAAAGTCCACTATTACGTATCATATTATTAAAAGAGACAAAAGAGTCTGCCCCCCGTAACGGTCCCCCTTCTTTTTCGTGGTTCCCCGTAATTTCATTGAGATCGCCAATAATGAACCATGGTTCGTCCCTTGAAATGCCGTATCTCGTTAGTCTTTCCCATACTTGATCTCTCAGATTCTGAATTGGATCTCCGTAAACAAAAGTCATATAAATTTTTTTCCCCAGTGCCTCTGCCTCCACGTCTATCATCCTAGCACTAGAGGATAGGATATTAACACGGAAATCGTTATTATAAAATAACGCCAATCCTCCACTTGAGCCATTTGGATCCACTGTCATTAAATTGTCATAGCCAAAATGAGCTTGAAATCCTTGGACGAAAGCAAAATCCTGTTTAGTTTCTGATAAGAATAAAAAATCAGGTTTATGTTGATGCCATATTTCCCGTAAATAACTGATTGTCCATTTGCTTCCCATGCCTCTGCAATTCCAACTAAGAACTCTCATTTTAAAAAATCTTGTTCTTTCGAATTATTAAGGAGGCTTGATGAGGCCCATAATAACCACCATTCCAAAAATGTATCCGTTTGACGAATGTGACATAGCTAACCTGCACAATTCCATTATACACACCATTATTTGTTTTCCAACTTTGTTCCTTCTCTGAAAGCGTAACTAAGATTGTTTCATCGGACGAAAGCCCCGTCCAAACCAAACCATGATTATTAAAAATTCCAACGTTTCCTGATAACTCTGTCTCACTACAAGAGGCTCCAATAGTACCCTTCCTGCAATAAGATAGTAACCATCGCCAACCAAAATCTTGACTGTTCAGAGTGTCCTTCTTCATTACATTAGTAACCATATCCAAGATTTCCCATATTTCCCAGAATCCGCACCATCGTGATCGTTTGGTATCCCGAACAATCCAAGTAAACCATTCATTTTTTTCCTGTAGAAACATTCCTGAGACACTTAAAAAACAGCACCCATTTACTAAAATTAAAAAGCCATATTCTCTGATAATTAAAGGCCAAACAAACCAATTACTCCCTTTACTTCGAGAACTATAACGAAGTAAACCAAGTGCCATCACGCAATTGAGAGTGACTAATAACGACCTTTTGTTAATTCCAAATAAAGTCAACCAAATATTATCAAAATAAGGGCTGTTTATCTGAAATTTCCGTGAGAAAGAACTACAACAGCACCAGAACATAACCATTTTATTCCATAATGAACTCTGAAAAACCAGCCAACTCAAAAGCATAAAGGCAGCAATACCAGCTAAATCACAACCACAATCTAGCTTAAGATAAATTAAAATGCTCGTAGAGCTTATTGAGAAATGAAAACTATGAATCCCAAGACCAGAGACCTCCTCCTGCGTTCGGGCAAACTCCTCGGGGAAGACTTTATCCATAAAATCTATGGCTTATTAATACCTGCATACGGGTTTGATGAACCCTTTCCTTCCGTTTGGCTCCTTCCTTCTCCATTGCGGTTACCTGTCTTTGGTGGGGCTCGCTTGCGAGGCGAAGCTAATGAATTCACCATTAGGGATGTCAATTGGACACTCTGTCCATGGACGTCCATGTCCAAATTAATATGGACTAATATGGACATGCCCAAATCCGTCCAAAATATTTTGTTGTCCAACTGGACAACGCCCAAATACGCCCAAAGACCAATGGACAAGACCAGATGGACATGGGCCGTCCAAATTATTAAAATGTCTAGGGTTTTTAATTGGGGAAAAATTATTTTTTTCATTTGGCCGTCACTCTTATCTCTCGATCTCATATCTCTCGATCTCAAGCTCTCCATGACTCAATCTCTCTCGATCTCGAGCTCAAACATGTAGTTTTAATCTAAATATCTGTTGTTATATATAAAATTTAGAATCTGTATATTTTTTACATCAAGTGGGCGAACTGGACTCCATGGACAGTCCAACTGGGCATGGTCCTATTTGGACATGGACTATTTGGACATGGTTCTATTTGGACATGGACTATTTGGACATGGACTATTTGGACATGGACCTATTTGGACATCAAGACCAAAAACGCCCAAAAAAAAAAAGCCCATCTGGACATGTCCACTTCCATCCGGACAGCCCAATTGACATCCCTATTCACCATCCTCAGCTTAGTACTTGCAGCTGTGCTCGTTGGTGGCTTAAACAGACGTTTCTTCATTGCCTGCTTTTTAGTTTCCTCGCCTCCAGCCTGCTCTTTGTCCACTGTAATCTCGTTCCTCTCCACCATATCTTGTATAATAGCATTATCCTCCAAGGCTTGATTTAACTCTGCCTCCTCCTCCTCCGTAAGGTCCGGAAGATCATCCGCATCATCAATGTTAAAGCCCTCATCCCCACAAGAAGCCTTCAACGCATCCCACTCCATATCTTCCTCCACTCCTCTAGCAGAATTCTTCTCCACAAGATCCTGAATCTGCTGAAGCCCCTTCTCTACATTCATAGAGTCTGAAATCACTTCGGCCCCTTCTGCTTGAGTATTAGATAATTGTTTCTGAAACTCTTGAGAAGGGAGGACAGGCGGATCCTCCTTTGTATCCATGATCTCCCCTTCCTCCCGTGAATCCTCTACAGCTCTTGTCGAATCTAGATTAGAACGCTCCTTAGCTTTAGTGGTTCCTGTAGGAACCTCCTACACCGTATCCCTTGGACCCTCTCGAGCTGAGTTTCTGTTACGCGCAGAACCTCCTCCTCCTCCAAAGTTTTCTCTTGGTTCAACGTGTTTCTTTGTTCCTCTATCCGCCGTTTTGACCCATTTTGATCCTGCTTCCTCACCCATCTTCCCTTTTTCCTTTCCATAGTAATCCCTTCCTTCCCTCTCACGGTTCTGGTTACCGCCATCACCATGAAGAACTACGCCCTTATAGCTTCTTGCTCGGCTGTCATGCTTTCCACCTTCATTCCGTCCACCATTACCATTTCGCTCCTGCTGTCCCATCTGAGAATTTGCTGCGTTCCCTTTGATTAAAGGACATAGAACGTCCTCATGACATAAGCTTCCACAAGAGTTGCAAAACCCAAATAGCTTCTCATATCGCAATGAGATAAGAGCCTCTTCACCATCGTAGAACTCCCCCCCCCCCCCCNAAAGCATCCACGATCACCAGTACCCGCATCTGATCCACATCCACTTCCACCGTCTTTCCCAGTGCATCCCCGATACTTTGAAAGGTAGCCTCTGTCCTAAACTCTTTCGAGACACCAAGAACTCTGACCCAGAAGGGGATCTCTGAAGGGAAGTTGAGGGATCTCTTCTGTTGCCACTTAGCCACCGCGATCATCCAGTAATCAAAGTGGTACGGCTGCATCTTCAGGACCTCCTCTAGGTCCTCTTCTTTCTCAAAATCAAACTGGAACTTGCCCATCCCTAAGTCTTGTCCCGTCACTTGTCCCACCAAATTCCAAATCTTGGGAAGGTTAGTAAGGAGAGCCTGCATCACCTGTTTTACCGGATTCATACACCTTCCAAGAAGCACCCTCGAACACGATTTGATAAGGGCCGTATTATCAAAGTGAGGCACCGAAATCTTCAACCTTTTTCTCATCCCCTCACCGCTCCTTCCATCACCCAGTCCTCCAAGAAGCTGACTCTGAGACATGATCAACCAGAGAAAAGTGAGCCCTTTTTTGCCAAGAAACCTTAACAGTAAGAATGTTTTGCCAACTATGGAGAAGGAGACTGTCGATGAGTCTCTAATATAGTACTCTCTGATTACCATAACTTGACCCCAAATAAAATCCATCGTAATACATAATTTAACTAAAAAGATCTGAAACACCTCAATCTCTCCCAAAAAATCCCAAAAAATCCCGTAAAATCTCGATTGAAATAAGATTCTTTCCATCTTCGTGGGGAAGAGAAATCCAGTCATAATACCTTGATACTCCATCCGATTCGTCATATCGAAAAAGGAAAAAAGCCTCCTCCTCTCCACCGATCCAGTCTTCTCAGATGACTTGAGAATCTCCCTTTCTAAATCTCCATCTGAACCCCCGTAATTTCCCATCGAATCTCCAGAAAATCCCCTAAGTATCTCTTCCTCATCTCCAACATCGAACCTCAAATTAACCCAAGATTGTGTTTCCCCCAATTCAAGGAGATCCCTTCCTCCGATCCCCGGTTCCCAATCGAACGAAACCATCGATCAACCCTAGAAGCGTATCTTTTCGTTTCTATTTCTGAAAAATTTAAAATAATGTTTTCCACGAAATGTTTTGCTTCCTGTATCCCTTTCCGAGATTTCATGTTTTGCCTGGCTAATATTTTAAAAGTTCGCACAAAATAATATTATAAAATTAAATAAAAGAGAAATTCACAACTTAATTTAAGGAATGAGGCAGATTTATTCCCAGGTTTCACAAAAAGGCAGATTTATTCCCACTGAAATCAGAGCACTTTAACAGAATTAAACAAAGCACCAAAGAAGAATCATAGACGATAACAGGAAATATAGGAGAGCTTAGACAATAGACACTACTTCTGCCTCTTGTAGATCTTAGCCAAGAAGGATTTTAGCACTGCTTGGATTGCTTTACTTTGGTGAGCCTCAATCGCTCCAATCAGCTTCTCGTAGGTTTTGCTCTCATACTCCTTGAACACTCCCTATCATTGTTCACAAACATCAAACCAAATCCAGTTAGTAGAGTAGAGCAGAACATATGTTAGCTGTGCATATCTTTGAGGTTCTACTAGTTTCGAACCTCAAGGTCAAGCTCTTTGTAGAGCTCCTTCACTTTAGCAACGTTTGATGGGTCGGGTTTACCGTAGTTCTCCTAGGAGGATATCACAATAAAAAAAACATCTTTCAGGTTACAAAACCTTACGCAAAAATAAAAATAAGAGAAATTACTTAGAAAAAAATCTTACATATAATATCTCAGTTTGTTCTTTGCTGCAGCGTTCCAGTGCCTTGACCACCAGCCAGGAGCATTTGAAATTTTCTATATCCGTTCCTATCTGCATTATCAAACGTTACCCAATATGCTTCAATCAAGTGAGTACATTAAATAAGTCTGCAGAAAAAACCAAGCGTTTGCAGGAGCTAAAAAACCTTGCCAAGTGTCTCGGGATCAGCAAAACAATCCAGGTAGTCATCCTACACAGACACATGATAAAGAATACTATTAACTTCGTGACATGAAATAGAAGTCATGAAATACATAGCAACTAAACTCTTCAACCTGCACTTGGAAGTAGATTCCCATGTCAACGAGAACATTCTTCACACCAACATGGTTCTCCAAATTCTCGCCAGCCATAAGCAAAGCACAAGCAGCCTAAGTACCAAAAAATCACAGCTCGTTACTTACACAAGATCTAAAAATATAAACACATGGTCGCTGTGGAACCCCAAGTATGAGAAATCAATACTCACAGGGAGATAAAATGAGCAATAAGACGTTTTGTACTGGACAATACGACGGTGGCTGCATATGTTGAAAACCATTACAACACTCAGAAAACTAAAAGACAGACCATTTCAATATATATAGAAACGCCCACACTTCTGACTCACACTGGTAAGGAGTACTTGGCCAAATCCTTGTGGCCGGTGGTGATCATATCTATCATCTGGCCAGAAGATGTTTGAAACTCTACCTAAACAGAGTCAACAGGAGGAAAAGACTAGGACAATTAATTAAACTACCAATGCTTGTACAAAAAAAAAAGAAAGAAACAAAAAAGAGTAACCTCATTAAAGAGATCAAGGAGATCAAAATAGAAAGGCTTTCCCCCGAAGTGCTTCTTAAGAATCCTGTGAACGTGATTGCGAATAAGAATCCCGTCATTGATGCCAACCATACCAACCTGAAACATATGATGTTAAAGAAGTGTCTAGTGGTCTTATTAAACACTCAGAATATGATATGAAAGAAAAACCTGAGGGACTCTGAACCAGCAAGTCTTGCCACGGCGGGTGACAGAGTTATCCATAATGTCATCAATCACAAGGAAATAAGCATGAAGCTACAAAGACCACGAACAGAGTGAGAGAGTCAGGAGGGTCTCTATATTCTACTGAGAGATTCAAGAAAAAGAAAAGGTTAGTATGAGTCTTTACATACCCATTCGACGCACCAACCGAGGGCGCATGAGAGGAAAATCTCTTCCTCCGTCAAATCTTTGCCTTCCTTCAAAAGCTTGTAGCTTTCCACGATGGAGAGACCCCGATTTAGCTTCCCTGGAGAAGAAAGAAAAAAAGAAATAAACCATCAGAATCAGAGGATAAAGATTCGAAGAAACGCTAAGAGAGAGAGAGAGAGAGAGAGAGGTTCTCATCACCTCCAGGTACGTTGTAATCAAGCATCTGCAAGAGAAAGACAGTTAGGGAGGATCAGATTAATTAGTGAGATCATAAGAGAGTAGGAAAGGGAAAGGGAAAGGAGAACGTACCCTTTCAACCCAGAGACGAGACTCATCGGTGAATTCGAAGGAAGGGTCATGAAGGAGGTCAGACTTGAGTGTTGAATAAACGTTGAGGAAGGTTGACTTTGGATCCTCCGTTAATACATGATGATGGGAAGAGGATGAAAGGTGCCTACTTTGAAGGAGACTGCCACTTCCCACACGGATCAGATGCAAATTCGCAGCCTTTATCAGATTCCTACAACAATTCAATCTCATTTTCTTTCTTTTTTTTTTTTACTTATATTTACCACTTCTGCATGTAACAGGAAAACAGGGTCCTCTCTAGAATCCACTGATGATCGATGAGGAGGTGAACAATGACGATCTTAAATGGTTGTTAGATCATCTTGAAGAAGCGATGAGGTTGTTGATTGAGAAGAAGACTTGTTGAAGAAGATAATGATTGGGATAGCCTTTCTAGAGTAAACTATTAGAGTGAACAATTATTTTCAGCTCCAGGACAAAACCTGTCAGAATAAAAGGAAATATTTGACGCAGATCCATGTTTTTGTCTTTTTCTGATTTTTGGCGCAAAACATTTTTTTATCTCTCCCCTATATGGATATAACTTTTACTCTAGCGTTACTAAACTCCTGTACTACTCAAACCCACCCCTCATGCCCCCCCTCAAACCCAAACTTTTAGACTCAGTGGCTCATCCGTCACCACCAATCAACTCTCCAAATTAATCGAAGTCATCAACTATACACAAATTCAATCAATTCCACTTAACTGCGTCTAGCTAACCAAATCGTGTTTGAATCAACACGTTTGTCCACAATACAAACTAAACCCGACGACTTAAAAAGTGAGAATAGAGCAAGTCAAAATCGGCATTTAGATTGTTCCTCTCTGTATTTGGTCCAACAACCAGATATTAGAGCATGCCCATTGGAGTTCGTCGGGATGAACCCGGTTGGTTGGAGTTCGTCGGGATGAACCCGGGTCGTCACGAGTTCGCCACGTGGCGGCCTTCTAATGGTCGTTTTTTTCTTTTTAGAAAAAAACGAAAAAAGTAAAAAAAAAAATAAAAAAAAAAAGTTGTGAACCCAAGGGGGGTTCACTGATGATGATGCTCTTAGTGAATCCCAAGGAAGAGTTCATAAGCATTTTTTTATTGTTTTTTGGTGGGTCTGGGAATAGTGATTAACTTGTATTAATTTTGCTTTTCCATTAGTAAACCCGAATATGGGGTTCATAAGAATAAAATAATATTATTTTATTTTTTTAAATTTTTTTAAAAAGTTTTTATTTAATACAATGAAAATTCAATAACATACAAAGATTATTCATCTACATTACCAAATTTTTGCCATATATTTTCAACTAAATCGGCTTTCAAACGATCATGTTTCTGTTGATCCTGAATTTGAGCTTGAATGCCATGCCTATTAACGAAGTTGGAAGGGGAGTCCGTAGGTTGCGAGATATCCACCTGTGAACTCCTGCTTGACTCTCCCGACTCGAACTCAGATGTATCAGACATAGTATATGTGTTTCGTTCGTTCTCTACTATCATATTGTGTAGTATGACACAAGTTCTCATAATATTTCCAATCTTTTCTTTGTCCCATAGTAGAGCAGAATTTTTTACTATTGCAAACCTCGATTGCAAAACTCCGAAAGCACGTTCGACATCTTTCCTGGCTGCTCTTGTTTTTCAGCAAAAAGCTCAGCTTTAAGACCTTGAGGTAGTGGGATGGATTGGATAAATGTTGACCATTTCGGATAGATTCCGTCTGTAAGGTAGTACGCCATACGATAATTGTGGCCGTTGACCGTGAAATTAACTTTAGGAGCTCGACCTTGTATAATGTCAGAAAAAACTTGTGACCGATCGAGAACATTAATATCGTTGAGGGTACCTGGTAAACCGAAAAACGCGTGCCATATCCAAAGATCCTGTGATGCCACAGCCTCTAAGACAATGGTCGGCTTTCCGTGACCTCGTGTGTACTGCCCTCTCCAAGACCTTGGATAGTTTTTCCACTCCCAATGCATACAGTCGATGTTGCCTATCATTCCCAGAAATCCGCGTACCTCTCCAATATCGAGTAATCGTTGAAGATCAGCTGGTGTAGGTTTTCGTAGATACTCATCTCCAAACAATTGTATTATCGCTTCGTTGAACTTTTCCAAACATAAAAGTGCGGTACTCTCACCAAGTAGGAGATATTCGTCATATGTATCTCCCGATTGACCATATGCTAGCATACGTATAGCCGCAGTACACTTTTGAAGTGCAAATAAGCCGTATCTCCCGTGAGCATTTGGTCTTTGACGAAAGTATGGAACTTCATTACTCAGGCGATCGACAATTGAAAGGAACAATGGCTTCGTCATTCTAAAACGCCGCCTAAACATTTCTGGTGGGTATGAAGGATTTTCACTGAAATAGTCGTTCCGTAGGTCTTCGTGGCCTTGTTCCCTATGTCTTTCGATATAAGCTCGTCTTTTCGGCTTGTTAATTTGTTAGTCGATAAAATTATCAACATGTTGGTCGATAAAATTATCAACATGTTGCTTAAACATATCTTCAATTGCTTTATCTGCTGCATCATCTGATGAGAAAGACATCACTTGAACTCTTCTTCTTTCCTACAAAACCAAAATGAAATATTATTTTTTAAAAAGAAAAGCACAATTCTATTATATACAATTTTTTTGGTTAAGAACATTATATGTTTCACTACTTTAATAAGAAACATATCTTTTTTAAAAAAAAATTAAGGCTTCACTTGTTTAATAAGAAACATAATTTTTTTTTATTAAAAAAATTATATGTTTCACTACTTTAATACTTGTGGTATAGAGAAGAGTTATAAAATAAATTGACAAAGAGAAACGTTTACTTGTTTTGATACTTGCCTTGATAGTTGTAGTGTATGTGGTTGAGATAGAGAGAAGAGTAAAGACTGAGAAGAGTATGTCGTTGAGATAGAGAGTATGTCGTTGAGATAGAGAGAAGAGTAAAGACTGAGAAGAGTAAAGAAGAGTAGAGCAAAGAGTGGACAATTGAGAAGAGTAAATAAGAGTAAAGACTGAATAGAGCAAAGAGAAATATAGAGAAGAGTAAAGAGTGGACAAATTTCATAAACAAAGACCTGCTTTATATATAGAGAACAGAGAGTACATGGCCGATACAAATAGTAGAAAATTGGTTGCTACCCGTGAAACACATGAGCAACCAAACAAGTACAAAGTGGGTACACCCGTGAATTGAAAACAAGTGTAGAAAGAAACAAAATACTACACTTCCCGTGATACACTACAAACATAAAGCTACAAGTTGAACTCCTTCCTTCCTTCCTTCCTGCCATACAAGTTGCACTACAGCCCGTGACCTGCAAGACAAAATAAACAATGATTTAGTACAAAGCAACCAAACAAAAGAAGTACAAAGCAACCAAACATAATAAAATACACAAAGCAACCAAACAAAAGAAGTACAATGTATATCTATCAACCTATCAAATCATTTCAGATATCAGTTTGTTCATGAGAGTGACTTCATTTTCAGATAGATTGGTAGGGTTTTTGGCAAGGAGACGCTCTAGGACTTTCTGTTTCTGTATCTCCTGTTTGACAGCAAGCATGCTCTGTATCTCATCATAACCCTGCCTCTTGCGTTTGGCTGCTTTGCAAGCCTTGACACCAGGAGGCCTAACCTCCGCAGCTTCCTCTGCAGCTTCCTTCCTTTTCTCCTTGGGACCTTCTTTGGGAACAGCGAGTGATTTCCATTTCTGATCGAACCGAAGTTCCCTCCAACAATGTTCAAGTGTGAACTTGATGCCAAGGTCATTCAAGAAGATGACATGGGCAGCCTTCATGACATCATTCTCGTTTTGGCCACTCGCTTGCTCCCTCACAGCCGCTTCATAGCAGCCCACAAACTTGCACACCTGCTCATTGATTCTTCCCGACCTCTGCTTACACTGACTCCACTCTCTAGGAACGGTGCCACTGAACACAGGGCTTGCGTTGACGTAGTCAACTATTCGCTTCCAAAACGCTCCGGCCTTCTGGTCAGTACTAACGATGGCATCCTTGCTGGTGTTCAACCAAGCGCTGATGAGCATAACGTCTTCTTTGGTTGACCACTTTTTTCTTTGAAGAGAGGTTTGGGAGGTTTGGGGTACAGATTCCATTTTGGTTTCGGTTTGGGTTTGATATGTGTGTGTGTGTGTTTTAGATGTGGATTTGCTATGTTTTTAAACTAGTTTTTCCTAGTACATTAAACTCTAACAACCAAACATTCATTAGACAACAACTATCTATCGCAAATGCATTAAACTCTAACAATCAAATCAGTGCAAATCATAATTTAAAGCTCAGTACAATGCATATTAATCACAGCAACCAACCACAAAACATATACAATTTATGATCGTTTTTAAAAGAACTAGTTCTACTTGTACTTGTAGTTTAAAGTTGTAGTTGTACTTTAAAGTTGTAGTTGTAGTTTAAATTTGTAGTTTTAGTTAATTTATAAACTGAAATACTTGTAGTTCAGTTTATATACGGTTAACATATTATAAAAAAAAATAGAAACATCAATCGAAGCAGAGAAAGAGAAACAGAAACATTTACCTTTGCTTTTCAATCGAAGCAGACCATCTCCAGATCAGCGACCTTCACTCTGAGAGCATCCACCTGGCCAGAGAGGCTTTTAACTTGTTCCTGTACATGTAAACAACAACATCAAACAGCATCAAAACGTTATATTTCACTAAACTAATGAAACATCATCAAAACAGCATCACTAACCTCTAGTGACTCAATCTGTTGATTGAGGATGGGCACCTCCTTGATCACCTTCTCAGCTTTCTCCAGACGGTTAGTCAGCTTCTCGATCTCCTCCTGGACACCATGAACCCAAGGCTGACGATAATGGAGCCATCAGCCTTGGTTAACCCATAAAGAAAACACAACTCATCAGTTTCAATAAAGAAAAGAACAGAAAAAAGTTAAACAAAGATAGAAAGAGTTGTTTACCTCGTAGTTTATGCATGTGAAGAACCGCTTCCCAGGAAGAGTGTCTTTCTCCTCCTTCGCCTGAACCTCGTCAATCATTCTCCCACCACAGTAACACCTTGTTGGTATCCCGTACTCTGAATCAGCAACATACATCAAGCTGTTGTTGTACTCAATGTTCCTCTTCATGTCTCTTCTCTCTGATGCGGGATCCATCTGTAGCAGAAACAAAACATTCACAAATGTCAATCAATCGATGAAAACGAAACAATTAACCCGTGTAGACGATTTAAAACCATAAAACGAAACCCACATAATCAATTAAGAACCGTAACCTGTAAAACCCCCAAATCAATTTCGAACCCTAACCCTAAATCCCCAAATCAATTTTGAATCCCCGAGAAACCAACCATAACTCGGTAAATACAACCCCACATGCAGATTAATTGAAAGTTCCAACTCGATTTTGAACCCTAATACGAAAACCCTAAATCGATTAAGAATCGCCGACAACCCTTCCCTGCCCAAAACGCTTCAAAATAACGGACAATCTACTCGATACTGACCTGAGCTCGTGGAGGAGACCGTTCGTCTTCGATTTGATGGTGAAAAGCTCCGGGAGTCGGCGTCGCACGAGAATCGCCACTGAATCGCCTAGAGGAGAAAAGAAACCCCCAACTTTTTGAGAATAAGAGAAAATGAATGGTTTCGCGATCTACTCCGCTTCAACTCGAAAACACGCGACCAATGTGTCCACGACACGTGGCTTGAACTCGGCGACAGACGGATCGTGGGTAAGAGACGGGTCACCGAAAATAGCCTATTTTCTATTTTTTTGAGTCCGGACCTATGAACCCGAGCCCATGAACCTGTTTAAAACCCCTGATGGGCATGCTCTTATAATATTCAGATGTTTCGTTTTCATAATTAATATTTGCATACAGATGCAACGTCTAGATGTCAAAGTTGTTCGTTTTTTATATTTCAAAATAGCATTTTAATACTAGTAGTTACAATACTAAAACGACATAATCTTTTACTTTTAGTAATGAACTAGGTAGTAATCCGAGTTCGTGCGCAGAGTGAAATAACTAATTAGATTATTTATTTCAAGTTGTAATAAGAGATATGTCGTATTTAGTTGATATATTCGGATTTTGGATTTTGATTTTTAGAGTTAAAATTTAAATATGATTCAGATATTTACAATTTTTTGTTTGAATGTGGTCTGGATTGGGTTCGAAGCATTGCATGTTTAGTTCAGGTTTGAGTTCGGATACCTATTTTAATTATGTAATTTAAAAAAAAAATCCAAATATACTTGTTATTCGGATATTTACAATTTTTAGTTTGAATGTGGTCTAGATTTGGTTCGAAGCATTGCATGTTCAGTTTAGGTTTGAGTTTGGATACCTATTTTAACTATGTACTTTAAAAAAATCAAATATACTTAATCCTCAAAATACAAATATAAAATATAAAGTTTTAAATAATGTAAGACTAAATACTTAAATTTACATCAAATAGTTCGATTCAAATATTTCAATGGAAAATAATATATTTTTCAGTATTTTGAAAATATTTTATTATTTTAGTTCTTTTCATATTAATTAATAACTGATAGATATAAAATTTAATATAACTAATATATTTAAGTATATAATCGTGTTTTGGATATTTTCGGTATCCAAAATATTTTAGTTTGGATTGGTTTCGGGTCTGGTTATCCGGATATTAAACTTTTAGATCCATTTGAGTACTTTATATGTTTTGACTTGTGTTTAGTATTACTTTCAAATCAAGTTCGGTTAGATTCTTCGGATCCAAATATTTTATCCAAACTTATTTTCTCCTAATAATATAAAAAAAAAAATAGAAAACTAATATGTTGGGCTTATTTTAAGAATACCAATAAAATGGTTGGGTATCGTGTCCATAGTGTTGGGCAAGATGTAGTTTATAACCAATAACGTGTACTTTTATAAAAATATTTGGTAAATATAATTAAAACATAAAATAATAGAGTGAAATGGGTTAGAGTTGCTTCGGAAATAATGTGATCTCTTCACTCGATACATAAGTTATATTTTTCAATCGATTTCGCAAATTTTCTTTTCTTTTAAAGCTTTACTGATTTCTGTTTTTTTCTACAATCTGATTATGTTTCTAATTCTTGGTTTGATATGAAAAAATTGTAAAGAAAACAATACTTTTCTAAACTAAAGATCTAACTTTGTGTGGTGTTTTTTACCTAAATTTTCTTAATTCATAACCAATCATAATTATCTTTTTTTCTTTTGTATATATAAACCTCAATCATGGCCAAGTTCGGAAAAATACAGAATTTTAATTTCTAAAAATATTTTCATTTTGACATTTTAGTTATGTGAATCTTAATTATTTTGTAGTTTATTTGTTTCAACAATGATATTATTTAGTATCTGTCTGGAGAGAACTTAAAATTCATTGATACAAAAATTAATAATACGAAAACTAAAAAGGAGCTGATTAAAAAATAATTAGTATGTGAACACATTAAATTGTCTGCAATAGAATTAATAAATTAGTGTGTGAACACATTAATTGCTAAATGACTCTGAGACTGACACGTAAGCATTTTGTGTCAAAATGTGTGAACATATTTTGCAAAATGCTTCTCATTTAGTATATAAGGGATATTCAAATAAATTATTTTGCATTTTTGTGGAAATATGATTTTGTGAATATTGATGGGAAATTTTCTTTTTTAAATTTTGCGAAAACATACAATTTACAGTTTTTACGAGACAGTGCGATTTTACCGGTATTGGCAAGAAATTCAGTTTTGGGTTTTAGGGAGAAAAACACAATTTTCAGGTTTTTGCGAGAGAACGTGTTTTCCGGTTTTGGCGGGTGTTTTTGGATTTTGGTAAGAAACCACTTTTTCAGGTTTTGGTGAAATTTTGACGGAAAATGTGTTTTTTGGATTTCTACGGGAAAACTCATTTTCCAGTTTTGGTGAAAAATATATTTTTCTCGGTCTTGATAGAAAAACGTGTTTTCCGGTGTTTTCGGATTTCGACAGAAAATTTTATTTTCTGGTTTTGGTGAAAAAATATACTTTTTGATTTTTGGCGGAAAATGCATATTTCTGGATTTGGTGGAGAATATGTTATTTGATTCTAATAGGAAATTGCAATTTTCTTATTAAAAATATTATATAATAATTATATTAACTAATTTAATTAATTTTTAATTGGTACTAAAGTTGATTTGATTATATTCTTATAAACTTATTGTGTTTTCTTAAAGATTTTTATTTCAGTTTTATGTTGGATTTGGTTTATACAATTTTTTCATAGTTACCGACATGATGATTTCATGACAATTTGTTTATGTTTTAAAATATATTTTAAAAAAAAAGAATTGAAATAAAAAAATCCCGATTAAACCGAACCGAAACACAAAAGGAATTGAATACAAACCGAACCGAAACCAATCCAAACCAAGCTGATTATAATTTTTTTAGTTGGAAGTTTTTTAGAACTGTATTAACCAAACTGAACCGAATCAAACCGAATCGATAAAATAACTGAAATACCCACCTTAGTTTTAACACTTGTGAAAGACGGAAGCCAAAGCAGCCAGTAAGAAAGAAAAAAGAGTTAATTTTTTCTTTTAATAATTAGGATGGAGGCGAGAGAAGCCAAGATCATAATGGGCATTTATCAATGGTACGGCGTCATTTTGAGACATTCATAATGGGCCTTTCGTGGTGGAACAGTATCGTTTTGGCGGAAAAAACATGAACTTTACCCGTCGTACTTATTCCTTCCCGAACTTTATACTAGTGCGTATTCTATACTGAACTACATAAAAATTTAAAAATACTATATGAACTTCACGTATTGTGCTATATCCTTCCCGAACTTATAGTAGTGCATATTTCATATTGAACTAAACAAAAATCCAAAAATACTATATGAACTCTCAAAATCGTGCTTTGTATATATATGTTATTCAACTATTAATTTATCATAAGTTGATATTGATAAGTTCTATAAAATTTAAAAATTTAAAATTCTATATAAACTTTCAAAATTGTGTTATATATTAATTTTTAATTTTATAGAATTTAGCAAAATTGCATCATTCTGATAAATAAAGATGATTAATATATTTGACGGTCAATATATATAAACACAAATTTTAAAGTTTATGTATTATTTTAAAATTTTAAATTTTACATAATTTATCAAAACAGCCCCGTTTGCCTATGATCTAAAGGAAAAATAACACAAATTTCTATAGTATATTTCAGTTTTAGTAATACTATAAAGTAAATATTTAAATTAATAATAATTTGTTTAAATTTATAAAATAATGATTTTAAATTTATATTTAAAAAATAAATAAATTTAAAATTATTTGATAAAACTGAACAATAAAAATTTGATAACATTTATTTGATTAAATTAAAACTTAAATATCAATTAATGTTTACAAATTTGTACAAAAAGTACCTTATTTGATCTACCAGTTAATATATTCTTACTATTAGACACAAAGTGTCTCACATCCGTAGTTGGAAGAGATCATAAATAATATATACGATAGATGTACTAATCCAATTATCACCAATTGGTTTTAGGTTATAAATTCATATAGTTTAACACTTATTTTTCCACCAGTATAAGAGTTCGAACCTTCCAAAAAATAACTTTTAATTTTACAGAATTTATCTAAAATGACGTAATTTTTAATAAATTAACGGATGACTAATATCTTTGATGGTCAATATATATAAACATAATTTTAAAAGCTTATGTAGTATTTTAAGTTTTAAATTTCATAATTTATCAAAAATAACGTCATTTGATAAATTAATGGTTTAATAACACATTTGATGATTAATATATATAAGAACAATTTTGAGAGTTCGTGTAGTATTTTTGGTTTTTTGTTTTAGTTCAGTATGAAATATGCACTACTATAAAGTTCATGAAGGAAATGACACAACACTTGAAGTTCATATAGTATTTTTAAGTTTTTGTGTAGTTCAGTATGGAATACGCACTATTATAAAGTTCGTGAAGGAATAGGCACGACTGGTAATGTTCATGTTGAAATATGCACTTTTTCCTCGTTCTGGCTGCAAAACTCTCCTGATGCTATAACGTTAAGAGAACATACTCTCCAATTAATCGATAAACTAGATCTTGATCCGTCCAACTAGGCAGATATTTATTTTCTGTTTTTAGTTTTTTTTTGTTTATATTAAATAATAATATTTATAATATTTAAACCTAAATTTATATTGAAAACTAATATTTGAAGTTATAATAAAAATATTTGGATATAAATTTTAAATTTCTTAATTAAAATAATATAGAGTTGATTCATAATTTTTCTAATTCCAAAATTTTAGCTTCTCTTTAAAAACATATAAAATAAATTTATAAATATATTTGAAATTAAAATAAATTTGTTAAAAAATAATTTTGCATTGTTGTTGTTTATTTATTATTAATAAATATTAAAAAATATTAACATCTTAATACAAAATCTATTAAACAAACTATTTTGGTTAAGATTCGATTTGGGAAATCTATTATTTAAATTAGGAAAATACATTAAATATTTAAATCTATTATTTAAATAAGGAAAATATAAATGTTTTTAAAATATAGTTTCATTTAATACTTCAGTAATATATTATTGTAAATAAGATAAAAAAATTGAGAGTTAATTCAATTTTGTACTTCTATTTTAATAATATAGATATTGTGATAGAAACATTATCATATGGAATTTGTTTAACACATATATAGTAGCCCATTTGGCTCAACCAGGCTCATTATGGTTCTAGATCATAACGAGGTAAGCTTCTCTTTTGTTGTTGATCAAGACAATTTACTAACACCCGAAAAAACCTTCAAAATATCATTTACTAACATTTAAAACTTTTGTGTTTTCTTAGCCAACACTTTTTGACTTTCAATTTTATATTTGTGTCATAAAAAAACTTCAACCCACCTTACAATTTCTTCTAGTAAAAAAGTTGACCTATTGTACAGATAAAAACAATGAAATATCGGTTTTTTTCCAAAAAATAATTTTTAATTGATAAAATAAACAGAAATTAAATCAGAAATTAATTTAAAACTAAATAAAAATCAGAAAACTAAATAATAATTTAGAAAATTAAATAAAAACTAAAATTTAAATAACAATTTAAAATGATTAAACAAATATTCAAGAAATTAAGTAAAAATAAGAAAATAAATAAAATTAAATTTAAATCCATATATTTAATCAAAATAAATTAAAATTTCAGAAAATTCACAAAATTTAGAAAATAAAAAAATCAAAATCTTTTTTGTTAAAAAACTTTTAAAAAAATTCTAAAACAATTACAAGATTTTTTTTAAAAACTGACATATCATCATTGACAATGAAGGTTTCAAACATATTAGTGTTGAAGGTTAGGGCTGGGCAAAAACCCCAGATCCGAAAAACCGAACCGAACCTGATCCAAAAATGTAATATCGAACCCGAACCGAAATTCATAAAATATCCGAACGGATTCAAAATTTTGGTACTTATAGAACCGAAACCAAACCTGACCCGAACAAAATATTTTGGGTACCCTAATGTATCTGAGATAGATATATATACCTAAATATATTAATTATTTTAGATTTAACGTATATCAAAAATATCACAAATATATAAGATATTTTTTATTTCTCCAAAATACTTGAAAATATATACAAATAGTCAAAAGTAAATGTCTAAAATAGCTAAACTATATTCAAAACAAACTTAAACAATATATTGATTCTCTATCGAAATGTTCAAACCAAACTAATTTATATGTTAAGTTTAGGTATTTTAACATTTGTTGTTCAAATTTATTTATAATATATTATTTTATTTATAGATTCTGAAAATTTTAAAATATATAATGAATTTTAAAATTTTAAAAATAATTTAAATGGGTTATCCGAACTCAAACCGAACCTGGAAAGATCCGAACCAAACCCGAACCGAAGTTTAGAAATACCCGAATGGAGCTGAAATCTTTGACCCTTAAAACCTGAAACCCGAATAGATCCGAACCGAACCCGAATGGATATCCGAACGCCCACCCCTATTGAAGATGATGGATTCTCAAGTAACCATTAGCAATAACGATTTTTGCCATATTTTAAAGGATAATTTTCGACATCAACGTTGAAAATGATGGTAGATATGTCAGAAATTGTCATTGTTAATGGTTATATAAGAAACCATCATCTTCAATAATGATATATTTGAAATTTTTCTTGTCAATGATGATGACAGATTTTTGAAAAAAAATAATCTTGTAATTTTTAGAAATATTTTTATTTTATTTTAAATATATTTTGAATTTGTGAATTTTGTGATTTTTTTGGTTAAGTTAATGTATTTTAATGTAATTTTACTTATTTTCTGATTTTTGTCTAATTTTTTGAATGTTTTTTAATAATTTGATTTTTTGTTTTTATTTAATTTTCTAGGTTTTTAGTTTTCTATTTTTTAATTTAATTTTCTGAATTTTTATTTAATTTTATTTATTTTATTAACGAAATAATTACGTTTTGGAAAAAAACCGACACTTCGTTGTTTTTACATATACAACAGGTCAATTTTTACTTGATAAACAAGTAGAATATGTTGAATGTATTTTTATGATACAAACGTCACTTTGAATCCTAAAAAAAATTGACAAAAAATTAAAGATTTAAAGTGTTATTAGATGTCATTTTTAAGGTTTTTAAATGTGATTTTCCCATTTATTTTGTCTATCCTATGAATCAAAATTTGTAGTTTTGTATTAGATGTGTAATGGAAAAAATTCAATTTATTTATGATTCTCATAAAATTCATCTATGAATCTTATAAATTCTTATCTAAAAACTTAAAAGTTTGATGTTTTATAAATAAATATTATAAATATATCAAATTATATTAAAATATTTAGGTCCCAAATACTTTCCGATTTTTCATTAACTCGGTAGGTCCGAATCAGTCGCCCAACTCAGGCCTATCACAATTTACGTCTCTCTTCTGAGTTCTCCAAGCCAATGTCAATGGCTATATACGGACTATGTTATAGTGCATGTATACTAGCCAGGGGTGACAAGTGAATCTAATCTACTTAACAAGAGCAACAAGATTGAACTATTACACAAGCATGGTCTCTGATATCATTGAACTGATGGAGTCCCCCTAATAATAAGTAAAGGACATCATCATCTTGTTTTACCCTGGAAACAGTAGTAACCTATGTCCTGTTATTACGTACAGCAAAGATGAAAATTCATGATCTTTTTGCTCTTTTGTTGATAATTAATCAGGTGATCCATTCATTATCAGAAAACATGGCCTGACTGCTCTGATGAAAGCATGAGTTGAACACATTTGTTATGTTTTCTGTATGAAGATTTTGGAAGTAAGTGAAGAGTTAAATGATTGAATAGCAAAACAAGGTTCCCATTTTTTTCTTCTTTGAACAACCTTTTTTTTTTGAACAAACACAAGGTTCCCATTTAAACTCTTAAAAAGTACTCCATGCGTCCAAAAGCACAGCCTGTTCTTCCATGACATAGGCGTTACTCTATAGTATTATTATACTCTTTTTAGACTGCTTGGTCCAAAAGCATGTGATGCGTATTGATAATAGAAAACTATGGTCATTATCGAGGAACATAGATCTCTTGAGTTTGAGATTTAAAAAAGGTTCCAGTCCAAGCTGCATGTGATATGTGAATTGTCAGCGAATATTCCGTTAAATGCACAAGTTAAACAACTAATGAAATGTAATGAACTTCATCCTCATTTGTCTGTTTCTGCTGATGTGTTTCATCGTTTGTAACTATGACTAATAAGAGTACAGTAGGTGGAGGGGGGCAATGGTAATATCATCATATGATCTATTCTCATGTTGTAACTTGTAACCAATAAGTAGTTTAACGAAGAAGTTGCAAAGTGCAAAAGAACATAATGAGGGGAAGCGAGTACAAATCATAATCTGCTTTTTGCATGCCTTGTTTTCTCTTCTCAAAAGTCATTAATGCTTGTAAGACCTACTAACCATAGCTCTAAAGCCTCTAATCGTCTGCATAAACAGTACAATCCATCATCATTTCCAAAAACATTTGTCTTTTCTCACGTTTTTAATAAAAAATATTAAAATGTATGAATTTGTCTTCTAAAAAGCTAAATAGTGATTGTAAATTATACTTAAAATATTAAAACCTCTTTTTTTAAGAAAAAAAATCAAGGGGATTTATCTAGACGTAAACATTTGTAAGAAACCTCATTAGAAAATCCGGAGCCGGATTATCGTCCTATCTTGGGAATTAGTTGGGCTTGATATCCTCGGATTAATTCAACTTTCTTTTTCTTGTTCTCTATTGCCTTCGGCATTAAATTCCTTATTTTGTTTCTTTTTATTTATTTATTTACTTTCTTTTTGTATCTAATACGGATATTGATGCAATTAAAGAAGCTCATTTAATTTTATTTCAAAAAGACAACTCAGATATCCTCAGATTAAGGAAAAAACACATTTGTAATAATTCAACTTTCTTTTTCTCGTTTTTTATTTCCTTCGGCATTAAATTCCTTATCTGTCGATTTTGTTTCTTTCTTAATTTATTTACTTCCTTCTTTTTTCGTATCCAATACGGACATTGATGCAGTTAAAGAAGATCATTTAATTTTTATTTCAAAAAGACAAAAAAAAAAAATTCAAAAAGGAACAAAAGCGAAAGGTATTATCTTGTAATTTAGCTACTTTTTTATAATTATAATTTTTTAACAAGGCTTGGGGCTGTGAGACTTTTAGATCCTCTCTCTCGGGTTCTTGTCGTGCGTATCCGGCGAGATGAACAACAACAACACAACACTAGTGAAGTTGAAGTGAACAAAGTGCATCTACTTGTAGCAAGCAAGCAAGCAAGCAACTACTTTTTCTTGTCCCTTCCTCGAATCTTTGTCTGCTTCAATCCACACCCAAGGTATCTCCTTCCTTCTCTCTCTTTCTAGGGTTTCTCCTAAAAAAAAAAAGTTGCTTCCTTTCCCTTTGTTTCCAGATCTCCCCTTCTTCTTCTCTAATCTTGATTCCATCTTCTTCCCATTTGAGATCTACTTTCCTTAATTGTGGTTTATCTAATTTTGATTCTTATGATCCGAGTAGGGTTTAAAGAGATGTGCCTTTCCTGTTCGGTGTAGATTATCTATTTTTGCTTCAGATGTCGTCGTCCACTCGAAAGCCTAGTAGTGGTCATGGAGCTGAACTCGAAGCTCAGAAGCGCTCCTCTTCAAATACTACTAAGTTAGCTGAGCCGCTGCAGTCAGCAAATCACGGAGTTCCTGAGAAGTCGTTTAAGAAGCGATCCGGTGATCCTAAACCTGATTTCACCTCCTTGTCCACCGTTCTTGAGCATGTAGATTCGTTGACTATCGATAGCAGCAACGACCAGGAGAAGAAAACATCAGGCTACGGCAGCGTCAAGACCAGCTCCGTCTCCGCGGCGAAAGTGAGTGACGGCACGAGCAGTCTCGGCAAGACGAGCGGAAGCGCCAAGCTCAGCGGCGGCCGCCTCGATTTCATGGAGAGCGGTAAGAGCAGTATCTACAGAGGAAGCACGAGCAGCGACGTGAGCGACGAGAGCAGTTGCAGCAGCTTTAGCAGCACTGTCAACAAACCTCACAAGGCCAACGACTTGAGCTGGGAAGCGATCCAGGCGGTTAGGGCTAGGGACGGGGTGTTGGGACTGAGCCATTTCAGGCTACTCAAGAGGCTGGGATGCGGTGACATAGGGAGTGTTTATCTCTCTGAGCTGAAAGGGACAAAGTGTTACTTCGCGATGAAGGTGATGGACAAGACGTCTCTCGCTAGTCGCAAGAAGCTTCTAAGGGCTCAGACTGAAAGAGAGATTCTCCAGTCTTTGGATCACCCTTTCCTCCCTACTCTCTACACTCATTTCGAGACTGAGAAGTTCTCTTGCCTTGTCATGGAGTTTTGTCCTGGAGGAGACTTGCATACTCTCAGGCAACGCCAGCCTGGGAAGCACTTCTCCGAGCAAGCGGTTAAGTGAGTCATCATCATCCTTCTTTTAAAGCCATTTTTGCTATATATGTTCTCAGCTAACTTAAAAGTGTTTTTGTAGATTCTACATAGCAGAGTCATTGCTAGCTATTGAGTACCTGCACATGTTGGGGATTGTGTACCGTGATCTCAAGCCTGAGAACGTTCTAGTTCGAGAAGACGGACATATAATGCTCTCTGACTTTGACCTCTCACTCCGTTGTCTTGTCAGCCCCACTCTGGTGAAATCTGCAGCCGTTGAGTCTGATCCGTTACGCAAAAACGTGTACTGTCTTGAGCCAACTTGCATCCAACCGTCTTGCACCGTCGTCCCCACCACTTGCTTCTCTCCGCGTCTCTTCTCAAGCAAGTCTAAAAAGGAGCGCAAGTCCAAGAACGACGCAGCAAATCAAGTTAGGCCGTTGCCAGAGCTGGTGGCTGAGCCGACCGATGCGCGGTCCATGTCGTTCGTGGGCACGCACGAGTACTTGGCCCCGGAGATTATCAAAGGTGAAGGGCATGGGAGTGCGGTGGACTGGTGGACTTTTGGGATATTCCTTTACGAGCTTCTCTTTGGGAGAACTCCTTTCAAGGGGTCTGGAAACCGACAGACGCTGTTCAACGTGGTGGGTCAGCCTCTGCGGTTTCCTGAGTCACCTGTGGTGAGTTTTGCAGCGAGAGACCTTATCAGGGGCCTGCTCATGAAGGAGCCTCAGCAGAGACTGGGGTTCAAAAGGGGAGCTACTGAGGTTAAGCAGCACCCTTTCTTCGAAGGTGTGAACTGGGCTTTGATCCGGTGTGCTACTCCACCTGAGATCCCAAAGCCGGTTGAGCTGGAGAGAGGACCTGTGAGTAGTGTTGCAGAAGAGTCACCAACGAGCCAGAAGACAGCAGCTGGTTTGGTTCTGAATGCTCAGAAAGGGTCTGATAACTATTTGGAATTTGATTTCTTCTAGAAGAATTACTATCTATTCTTTCCCTATAAAAGACCATGTGGTGAAAGATGATCAAAGTGTTGTCATGCTCTTCTTCATAGATTAGCATGAAACTCTGTATGTTTGTTTCTCTATGCATAAGCTGCTCTAGTTTTATCAAATCTTTGTAACTCTTTTCATAACTTTTATTAGTTTTTATCATAGTAACTTTTTTTTACTTCATCTATCCAAACACACAACATAAGATAACAAACAAATGTATTATTACATCTGCATCTTTATCTTTCATTCCACTAACTGGTAGTTTTGGGCTTACTAAAGCAAACCCAACCAAAAGGTTCATTGGATTGATCTTTCTCCCGCTGCAGCTGTATGGAGGGCTTGGAGAGGGTTCTCTCCCTAACCGGCTTTTCTATCTCTATCTCTTTTCCTTGGCATATGACTTTGACCTCACATGTTTCTGCTGCGGAGCTCCTCACTATCTGTTCAGCAACACTGTTTCCTTTTAATGACTTTGCTTTCCTACAAGACAGAGAGAGAGAGAGAGTTAGAAGGCTGTCCTGTCATCTGGCAACTAAAAGAGCTGTCGAAATCATTTTGTGTTTATGTAAATTACTTTGCATTAGACTTGTCGATCCCAAGAACAAGCTTCTTAATGTTAAGAATGGTAATGAGGTCTTGTATAGCCTTTGCCACCGAGTCACTCTCAACCAGTACTGTCTCTACCTTCACCTGTTTTTGGATCTGTTAGTTCACTATCTGGATCAATTCCAAGAGAGGGAGAGAAGAGGTGGGACCTTAGAAGCAGAGCAGGCTTGAAGAAACTTGTTTAACATAGTTCTTCTCTTCTCCCTTTCCTGTGACATAAAGGCTTCAAGTTGTTCCTCACTAGCTTGCTCCCTCGCTATCCTCCCCACTACACGGAGACATAACATACACACTTGAGTTCCAAACACACAATATATTTTAATAAACATGAGAGTCAAAGAAGTGGGTAAGACAAGGACATATACAGACAAGGGTAAGGGATGAAGTGAGTCTCAGGGAAGACATGGATGAGGAAAACAAGTGTAGAAGAAGAAGAAGGGATTAGATTGTCGAGAGCCCAACGCAATGCCACCATGCTTGAGTCTCCTTTACCAACTCCAACATATACGTCGTCTTCTCCGCTCAAAGACACTGTTCCACTGGTTCCTTCAAACGGGCTCTCTGGCACAGTCTCCAGGCTTGTCCTTCCATAATCTTCATCCTCTTCCTCTTCTTCTATCTCATTGATCCTCCGTTGCATTTTCTTCTCGTTGACTTTTTTTTTTTTGGCTCTTTTGTTTTTGTCCCTCTCTACCCCATCAAACCTTTCTTACTTTTCTTTAATTTATATATATGCGTTCTTACATGTGTGTTTTGTGGAATGCTATGTATGACTTTGATTTTTGGTATCTTTTGCGTGTCAGTTCTGTGAAAGTCTGAATTTTCGAAGACATTTACATATCATGACCGTATACACACACGTTTGTGTCAATTTTTAGAATTTCGATAACATCTGTAAAGAAAACAAATCATAAAAGAACCCAAGGTTATTTACTATACTATTAGAGCATCTCCAATGGTGTTATCACCATTGGAGTCCTTAGGGATATAAAAAGTTTTTTTTTTTTGCTAAATAGTTAAGGACTCTCATTAAATTTATAAGTCCAATGGTGTTCTCCACTTAAGAATTCTTAAGAATAAAAAAATTATTTTTTTTATAAAATTGAAAATAATTTTTTTATTTATTGCATTATTAAATAGAAAAATACAATATTTATTCATTATCATCACCATATTTGTTCCAAATATGTTCGATTAGATCATTTTTCAATATTTGATGTTTACGTCTGTCGCGAACATCATCCCGAATGCCAACGCAATTACCCATATTTGTAGGCCTCTCGGTTTCCACCCGTGAGGTTCTGCTGCTGTCGCCTTCTTCAAATTCATTTATACTGCGAGGGTATTCATTGCGTTCATTTTCGACTATCATATTGTGTAGTATGATACATGCTCGCATAATCTTCCCTATCTTTTCTTTCTCCCATGTAAGAGCCGGGTTTTCCACAATCGCAAATCGAGATTGCAAACTCCAAAAGCCCGCTCCACATCTTTCCGGGCTGATTCTTGATGTTCGGCAAATAACACTGCTTTAGGACCTTGAGGGGATGAGATCGATTAGATAAATGTGGACCATTTTGGATAGATACCGTCTGTGAGGTAGTACGCCAACTTATACCGGTGTCCATTGACCACGTACTTTAATCTGGGAGCTCGACCTTCAAAAATGTCATGAAAAACAGGAGACCGATCCAGGACATTAATATCGTTTAAAGTACCTGGAGGACCAAAAAAAGCGTGCCATATCCAAAGATCTTGTGAAGCTACAGCCTCTAAGACAATTGTCAGTTTGTTTGATCCACGTGCGTACAGTCCTTTCCAAGAGGTTGGGCAATTTTTCCACTCCCAGTGCATACAATCAATGCTCCCTACCATCCCAGGAAACCCGCGTTTCTCTCCAATATCTAGTAGTCGTTGAAGATCTTCTGGTGTCGGTCTTCGTAGAAACTCATCTCCAAACACCTGTATTATTCCGGCCGTGAAATGATGTAAACACGAAATTGATGTGCTCTCACCAAGTCGGAGATATTCGTCAACCGCGTCTGCTGCAGAACCATAAGCAAGCAGACGAATTGTAGCCGTACATTTTCGCAGTGGAGAAAGACCAAACCTCCCGGTAGCGTCTCTTCTGTGTCGAAAGAATGGAATGTTTTCTGAGAGAGCATGGACAATACGCAAGAATAAATCCTTGTTCATACGGAAACGGCGTCTGAATAAAGATGCGTCATAAGTTGGATTTTCGCTGAAGTAGTCATTCCATAAACGGTTGTGTCCGGCTTCGCGGTTTCGTTCAATATAAGCATGTTTGCTTTGCTGTTCTTCTTGGCCCTCCACTATGTCGGTATATATATCTTCGAAGATTTCATCAAAAGATTCGTCTACAGATTCGTCTACTATTCGATCGACGCCATCAGAATCCGATGATGCTGACATTATTGATATTCCTCCCTAAAAAAATGTCAATGATACAAATTATATAACAATTTTAAAACATTTATTGAGAAATAATTGTTTTTTTTGTCTATGATACTTAAAAAAATGATACAAATTATATAACATTTTTAAAACATTTATTGACAAATAATTGTTTTTAATGTCTGTGATACTTAAAAAATGATACAAATTATATAACATTTTTAAAACATTTATTGACAAATAATTGTTTTTAATGTCTATGATACTTAAAAAAATGATACAAATTATATAACATTTTTAAAATATTTATTGACAAATAATTGTTTTTATTGTCTATGATACTTAAAAAAATGATACAAATTATATAACATTTTTAAAACATTTATTGACAAATAATTGTTTTTAATGTCTATGATACTTAAAAAAATGATACAAATTATATAACATTTTTAAAATATTTATTGACAAATAATTGTTTTTAATGTCTGTGATACTTAAAAAATGATACAAATTATATAACATTTTTAAAACATTTATTGACAAATAATTGTTTTTAATGTCTATGATACTTAAAAAAATGATACAAATTATATAACATTTTTAAAGCATTTATTGACAAATAATTGTTTTTAATGTCTATGATACTTAAAAAAATGATACAAATTATATAACATTTTTAAAACATTTATTGACAAATAATTGTTTTTAATGTCTATGATACTTAAAAAAATGATACAAATTATATAACATTTTTAAAACATTTATTGACAAATAATTGTTTTTAATGTCTATGATACTTAAAAAAATGATACAAATTATATAACATTTTTAAAACATTTATTGACAAATAATTGTTTTTAATGTCTATGATACTTAAAAAAATGATACAAATTATATAACATTTTTAAAACATTTATTGACAAATAATTGTTTTTAATGTCTATGATACTTAAAAAAATGATACAAATTATATAACATTTTTAAAACATTTATTGACAAATAATTGTTTTTAATGTCTATGATACTTAAAAAAATGATACAAATTATATAACATTTTTAAAACATTTATTGACAAATAATTGTTTTTAATGTCTATGATACTTAAAAAAATGATACAAATTATATAACATTTTTAAAATATTTATTGACAAATAATTGTTTTTAATGTCTGTGATACTTAAAAAAATGATACAAATTATATAACATTTTTAAAACATTTATTGACAAATAATTGTTTTTAATGTCTATGATACTTAAAAAAAATGATACAAATTATATAATGATAATATGATAAAATGATAATATTACAAGTACCTTAATGTTTGAAATCGTTTGCATTTAGTCACTGATACAAATTATCAAATCGTTTGATGTTTGAAGACAATAGTTGAAGCAGAAACAATAATATTACAAGTACCTTAATGTTACAAGTAGTTCATTACCTAAACAGAAGCAGATGAGGATACAAGTACCTTAATATTACAGAAGCAGATGAGGAAACAAGGAGAGGAGACAAGAGTTTGATACAAATTTTAAAATTGCAGGAAACAAAGGAAAGCAAATGCAGGAAACTAGAGGATACAAGATAGCTAACGACATGCTTCACTACTTATAGGACACAAAGACTTGATAACCCGTGACTTCCTTCACCCGTGATCTAAGCAACAACACTTCCTACACCCGTGACTTGATAACCCGTGACTTGATAACCCGTGACTTGAGCACCTGTGACTTCAACCTGAAACATCAACAAAAATACAAGAGTTATTAGGTCGCATCACAACAAAGCATCACAACATCACAGAGAACCTCAAACATCAAATAACTCAAAACAACATTTATACCTTAACTACTTTAACAGATAAGCATCACAACATCTCAGACATTAGTTTTAGTTTAAAAGATGTTTCCATCTCAGTTAGTGGTTCTTTGTTGGCAAGTAAGCATTCCAGCATTTTCTGTTTCCTTAATATTTTTTTGGTATCCAAAACGCCCTGTAGCTTAGCCAACTCCTCTTCTCTAGCGCTCTTCTTCCTTTTACCAGAAGCTTTAGCAGCCTTAGCAGCCTTCACACCCATTGGTCTAGCTTCAGGTTCTCGCACCTCCTCTTCTCCAGGTTCACCCTCCGCAACTTGTTTGCGCTTTGCCTTCACACCGCCTTTAGGCACAAAGTTGGTGCACCATTTCTGGTCATACCTTAGCTCTCTCCAGCAGTGATCCAGGATGAATTTGGTTCCCTGATCGTTGAAGAATATTTCATGGGCTGCTTTCATCACATCATCGTCGTTTTGACCACTTCTCTGCTGCCTCAGAGCCATTTCAAAGCATCCTACAAATTTGCAGACATCCCCATTAATCCTAGACCACCTCTGCTTGCACTGACCAAGCTCCCTAGGTGTACTCCAACGAGAAGAGGGCTTGCATTGTAGTACTCTACAATCCTCTTCCAGAACGCACCGGCTTTCTGGTCGTTGCTGATTATAGGGTCTTTGCTTGTGTTAAGCCAAGCGCCGATGAGGATTTTATCCTCTTTGGGAGACCATTTCCTCCTTTCCTTCACGCTAGGTTCACTAGGCTCGCAAGGCTCATCAGGACCTTGGGCACCGAACCAAAGTAGTTCGGGTGATTCAAGGTCAACTGACATTTGACTCTTTAGTAAGTTAACATAACCACCAATGTTAGCCATGGGTAGAGAATGCTCTGTGGCACTAAGAGTAGCAACATAGAGCCTTAAGTAATATTTCTATCACTAAGTAACATTTAAAGGCAATCAACTCAGAGCAGTTGGGAAGATAGAAACTAAACTAGTTGCATTTACCACCAATCAAATCAGGCAAAGCACTATGCTATAACAATTAAAACTATCTAATCTGAGCAGCTAGGACGATAGAAAGCAATAACTACTAGCATTTAACACCAATACAGTGATTTTGTTTTATGTTTTATCCTAATTACAGTAGAAAGCAATAACTACTAGCATCTAACCTTACATACACGTGTGAGGTCATACACTCTCTTTGAACCGTTTGAACCTCCTCCTGAAAACCAAAAAGATAAAACAGTCATAGTTTTATCTAGTAAACATGAACGAGAATCAAAACACAAGTACAGAAACTTACCAGGCAGAAAGAAGACGACCAAACCTATTATCACTATTAGACAGACCAGTAGACAAGCAACCACTTCAAAGCCATTTGAAGGCACTGGTTTCTTCTTAGATAACTCAGCCACTGACTCCTCTAGCTTCACCAGCTTCCGCTCACTCTCACTGACTTGCTCAGTTAACTGCCTAAACTCTCTCTGAAAGTCCCGCAACTCCTCCACCACGGCCACATCCCACCACTTCCAGATGTGGCAGTCGCCATCATCAACGTTGGGGCACGTGTAGTACCTCCTGTATGGATGCTTAGAAGTGGTGGATGTTCCCACGACCGGCTCACCACCACAGTAACATCTCGTGGGGATTCCTTCATCAGCTTTGGGGTCAGGTTGATAATGAACCGGCTCTGCGTTGTAGCTACTCTGAGCTTCATCCGCGTACAACTCTGCTTCATCTAGAAGAAGAGAGTCCATGTCAACCTCTGATGAAGAGGGCTGACTGTAACTATAATCCTGTCCCATGATTCGTAAACCTGAAACAAAAATAAATATAGTTAGTAACAAAACATGACAAAAACACAAGACTCCTTTTCAAACCGTATCAACAAAACAACTCAAAAACACAAGATTCCTTTTGAAACCGTATCAACAAAACATGACAAAAACACAAGACTCCTTTTGTGTTCGTATCAACAAAACATGACAAAACACTAGACCTAATCGATTGAAACCTATTATTAATAACAAACGAGAAACGGTTTTGAAACGAAACGAGAACAAACGAGCAACCCAGAAACGGTTTTGAAACCTAATCGATTGAAACATATTAAGAACAAACGAGAAGCTCATCAAATAGATTTAGACAATTATCGTTTTGAAACCCTGATTTCGATTTATACCCAAATCGTTTGCAAACCCTAATTTCGAACACAAATATCCCCAAATCGATTTAAACCCAAAACCGAACCCTAAATAGAGAGGAAAACATGATGAAAAGTCATCGGAATCGATTAATCTACGAGAGAAGGGATCGCTTTACCTTCCTGAAGCCGACGCCTCCAAATCGCCTTTTCGTCGAGACTCAAGAGCTTTTCTTTTTTTTTTCGGTTTCGGTTGCAAATGACCAAATTTTTTTTCCTCTGGCCAAACATAAACAAAACCTCTACCTATCACCGATGGACACGTACACAAGGACTTGATCCTTCTAATCCTTGTTCAAGGATCAATCCTTCCGTAATCGAGCTTATCTATTATTTTTTAAATTAAATTAATCTATGTTATCGCGCTAAGGATTGGTTAAATCCTCCTTTGCAGATGTTCTTAGAACAAAAAAAAAAGTGTTGAAAATTATTCCAACTTAAAAAAAAAAAAGAGTATTTCTTGGTCAAAGCTCAAGAATATGAAACTCTAAAATAGGTCAACGTGCTTTGCTCGTTGATTATTGGCAACTGTTGATCGAATATCCGAATCCCAAAGCAGGAATCTTTATGATAATATAAATAAATATCCTGGGCTCCTATTTGTTGTGAGAGAAAAAAGAAGCAAACCTTTATACATCAACGTTAACTGAGATGTTGTAATTGAGATGTTGTACTGAAAGTGTTATAATTTTTTTTTTTAAACTTAGATTAAGAGACTTGCAATAAACCACCTAAATGTTCAAATCTTTTTCTAAGTCTCTTAACTCACTTTTACACTTTAAAAACTATTAAAATTTTATTAAGAGACCCTTTAATTAAGGGGTTTAGGGATAATGATGCCCTAAACGTTTTGATACTTTCTGTATGTGACGTTGAGGAATCCTACTTTCCATGTCTAATATTCGGCTTGGAAAGTTTCAGCCATTGAACATCATTTTGACCCAAGGATGAAAGAAAAGATCATTTTGACCCAAGGATGAAAGAAAAGTCGACGAAGAAAAGCAATGCAAAGGCCGTCCAAAAAAAAGAAAAGCAATGCAAAGAGCCGAACTCCAAAGACTATACTTGTTGTGCTTTTATTCGTTGCAATTTGCAAATCACAAAGGAAGACTTTTCTGTGCGATAGGCATGTTTGGCCATACTAGGAAACTGACCTTTGATTAACACATAAAGCAACCCCCATTCATTCTATATACCCGGCCCCTAAACCCCTCTTTCTCTAATGTTTTGATCTTATTTAAATAAGTTATTTTACCTCAAAGAATGTATATTAAAAATTAAATATAATTTAATCATAACAATGGTGTCCAATAAGTGTAAAAGTTGCATAGAAATATAAACATAATTAGGTGGTTGGCCGCAAATTCGCGGATATAAATATTGTATGAATATATATTTGAATAATAATTTGAAAATTAGTCGTAAATTTCCCATAAATTTGAAGTAAAAATAATTGATGAATATTTAGTAATAAGTTTCAAAGGTAATAACAAACACTTGTGGAATTATACATGTAATGTTTTCTAAATTTTACAAATTTTTGCCAAATATTATTTTCTCTCTAAACAGTAATACAAAACATACAATAAATGAACCAAAAATCCATCTTAGAATTTTTTTCAATCATAAAATTACCTTATTCACTATATTATTTGACTTAAATGCAAAAAAAACTTTAAAATCAAAGTTCTCACATGGTCCGTTAGATATAATCCCTTCAAGGCCTAATTGTTTATAAAGTATATTTGGAAATTATTAAGACACTAATAATTGTTATAGATACGGCTAGATTTTTATATGAATATGAAATCATCATATCGATTTCTTTAACTTATTTTCTATTCAATATTTTATGTAGTATATAAATATAAAAATAACTGATCAAACATTCTTACACTTTTCTTTAATTTTGAAAATTATTTTCCATTAATTATTATTTTTAATATCAAATGTTATTTGAAAAGTGATAATAATTAGTTTTAGACTTACTTTTTATTTAAGAACTAATTAAAATAATTAAAAGTTTCATTCATAATATTATGTAGTTTATAAATATAAAAATAGTTGATCAAACGTTATTATTCTTTATATAATTTCATCAATTATTTACCATAAATCATTATTTGTAATATAATTTAGATTATTTGGCAGTGATATTAATTGGTTCTAGATTTATTTTTTATTTTAAATATAAACAAATAAATAAAATTAAAAAATTATCGACCAATTCTTAAAACTTCACAGATGATCAACATCTAAACAAAAGTAATTTAAGTGGCTTATCTTTTAATATATAAGAGAATTTCAATTTTTTATATTTGTTTTATAAACTTATATAAATAATCTAAAATTAAGATAAAGTAATTTTGTAAGCCATGGTTGATAATTTTATAAATGTTTTATTTTTTTATAAATGACTTATAAGACATATATGGACACTATAAGATATTAATAATTATTACAATTATTTATTTACGAATTTAATGTTTTATATAAGAATATGAAATCAATATATCGATTGCTATAAATTGTGTTTTACTAATTATTTTATGTAGTATACATTAGAAATTATTATTTATAATATCATTTAGATTATTTAATAAGTGATATTAATTAGTTCTAGTTATCTTTTATTTTATATCTAACTAACTAATTAAAAATAATTAAAAATTGAATATCACTCAACCAATCAAATTATAACAATTTTTCTTAAATTTTCTTTATAATTGACATCTAAGTAAAAATCAATTGAATGACTTCTTATTTAATAAGTATGAGAATTTATATTTCAAAACAAAAAAAATATCTTTAAACAATTTAAATTATGAAACACATGGGATGCTAATTAACTAATGAAAATTAATTTAAACGTTTCTAAAAAGACAACTTTGAATAGCTAGACCTAAGATTTTTTTTTTTTTAAAAAGAGACCAACTTTGAATACATTAATTCATGAGGTATAAGAATAGTAGGGGTGTCAAAATGAGTTATAACTCATGAGCTGACTTAGCTCATCTCGATTTTTCAAGAGCATGATCTCTATTTTTTAGGCTCATTTAATAAAAGAGTTTCATGATTGAGTTTAAATCAGATCATGAGTTATATGAACAATCTTTAGTAAACATGAGTTAACTCATGAGCTTTGTCGTTTTTATACTATATATATGTGATTTCTATTTTTCTTATGAAAGAAAAATAGTTTCTATAATAATCATATTAATCTTCTAGAATTAAAATTTAAAACCAAAAAGTAATAAATATATATAAAATGCAAAAGAATATTGATATTTATCCTCACATCATATATCTTTAGAATTAAAAGATATTCCTAAAATTCTCATGCGAAATATATATATCTTTATGATTTGAATAGATGAAGAGTTTGAAGATGAATCATCACAAGATTCTTATGTCAAATATATTTTTAGATCACCTTTGTTTTATTCAGTATTTAATATTAACGCTTTGGAATTTTAAAATAATATTATTCTATATTTTATTTTTATAATTTTTATAATTTTTATTTTTTATATTTGATCGTAAATTATCTTATTTAGTTTATGATATTAATGACTTCAGTTTGAGTTTATATATTGAAACTCATATAATAAATGAATTGAACTGAGTTAGCTCATGAAAGACTCGATCTCATAAGTTGAATTGAGTTTAGCTAACTATCTCATTTCGACACCCCATACATTATGGGTACACATTATCCCATCTTTTGATATATTTTTTTCTGTAAACTATCCCATCTTTTGATATTTCTTTGTTTGAATTTTCGTTTCTTCTTTCTTTTGTTTATTTTCACAAGACTTCAAACTCAAGCTTATTGACCCATAAGTCCATAATTACAACTCTGTGAAAATCATATAACTAGATTTGATTATTCAATAGATACTGAAGAGTACTTCTGAAGCTGCTGTATATTTTTTTTTTTTTGTTAAAAGACTTTTAGAGGTGATAAAGACAGGTCTTCGTCAAAGTAGTTATCTTCTTAAAGACGAGTTTAATACACTACTTGTGTTTTTATAAAAAGTGTATAAAATTTCTGTTGGTGGGGTGTTTTCTGCCTCCTACCACCTCTTTGACCTTTAATGATGGCCTCATAGGTCTGCAAAGTGACCAAACAAGGTAAAAAATAACAGTCTATCTTGGAGATATTACTTTCCCTGGGCAACTCTGTCTGGTTGCAGAGAGAGTGGCCGGAAAAAAATGGGGATGGTTTGTGAAGAAGCTATTGATAAATTTCAGGAGCTCATAGATCAAGGTCAGACCCTTTTCCCTCTTTCTGTTTCTTCTTTGTTTCTCTATTTCAATAATTACTGAATTGGGTAAAGTTTGTGAGCAGTTGAAGAGGAGCCACTGAAGAAAACATTTGAGGTATGTTTGGTTTCTTCTGGAGTTAGTTATTTGTTCTCTCTGTTCTTGGAAATGGGTCAAACCCCATTTGAATGATGCATAAGATTCTCAACAGCTGTCTCATTGTTAAGAATGTATACTTGATCTGTGATTTGAATCTGTAATAGTAGGTGATTCCTTAAGATTTTGCATCACCTATACCGAGAATTGTTTGTTTCATGCTCCACGCTTTGTGTTTTTGGAACTGAAATCGAAGTAAAAGGAAACGTATTTGTGAATCTGCAGAGAGTCCATCAGGGATACCTGAGGGAGAACTTGAGTCGTTTTCTGAAAGCACGTGACTGGAACGTGAACCAAGCTCATAAAATGGTAGTATTATCTATAACAAGACTTCATTGTCTGGTTTTGGGTGACTGTTCCCACACTCTTTGTCTGATTTCAGCGTTTTTGATTTTGTGCGTGATTTACTTTCAGCTGGTAGAGTGTTTGCGTTGGAGGGTGGATAATGAAATTGACAGTATCTTATCAGTGAGTTACTCATTTCCTCTTTTTTCTTGGACTGTCATGTAAGCTGTGTAAAACTAGATCTCATGGCTTTTGGTTTCTGCAGAAACCAATTGTTCCTAGTGAGTTGTACAGGGACGTACGTGATTCTCAACTCATAGGAATGTCTGGTTACACAAGAGAGGTTAGGCTTCCTCATTTATAAACCCATATCTTTTCTCAATTCTTAATTGGTGTTACCTTATTACCTTAGGGCTTGCCTGTCTTTGCTATTGGCGTTGGCCTCAGCACATTCGACAAAGCTTCGGTAAGATTCTTCCTTGTCCTAGTTTTGGCGAAGTTACACAAAATCAAATGAAATGTTCTTCACTTCGTCAACATATATACAGGTTCACTACTATGTCCAATCCCACATCCAAATCAATGAATACAGAGACCGTGTACTACTGGTGAGTACATGGAACTTTTCTTTTCGGTTTCCTTCTTGCTGTAACTGTGTAAAGGAATGTTACAGCCTTCTATGTCCAAGAAGAATGGGCGGCCAATAACCACCTGCGTTAAGGTTCTTGACATGACAGGGCTGAAACTTTCAGCACTGAGCCAAATTAAGGTATGTCCATATCTGCAGACAAAGTTGCACCATGAAATGAATAATAATAATAATAATACCACAAGTTATAACTAAGTTCTTGAATTCATTTCCATACTCTTCTTTATAACTTGTGGTGTGTTCGATATTTTTGATGCAGTTAGTGACTATTATATCGACCATCGATGATCTAAACTATCCAGAGAAGACAAACACTTACTATGTTGTGAACGCTCCATATATATTCTCCGCCTGTTGGAAGGTAAAAAAGCCTTTTTTGTTTGTAACTCAAAAGTGTTTAGCTACTTGGCATTGTTCATGTATGTGCGTATTTCATTTCATTCAGGTTGTAAAACATCTTTTACATGAAAGAACGACAAAGAAAGTTCATGTGTTATCCGGTTCTGGAAAGGATGAGTTATTGAAGGTATGTATGTATGTATATATGAACTGCAATTTTTTTTCTCTTGTAAATCTTTGGTGGTTCTTTGTAGATTATGGACTACACATCCCTCCCACATTTCTGTAGAAGAGGAAGCTCTGGCTCATCTCACCACACTCAGAGTGCAGACTGTTTTTCTGTTGATCATCCCTTCCATCAACAGCTATACAACTATGTGAAGCACCATTATGAGACCCAGGGGCAAGCTGAACCTGCAAAGCAAGGATCTTTCCACGTGGGTTTTCCTGAGCCTGGAGCTGAACGTGTTCAGATAGCCAAAACCATTGAATCTGCACTGCACAAGTTGGAGCCTGTTGATGACACAAAAATCAGTCCATGAAAAAATAATAAAACCCTGAATGCTTCTTCTGAAGGGATTCTTTTCAGTGCCTTCATATGAGTAAGTACTGAGCTCTGTGATCTCCCTAGCCATGCAAATGTAAAGTTAAGCTAAGAAAATAAAATCTTGAAATTATTTTGCTCCTGGATTCATGTATAGTAGCAAATTTATTTGTGGTTACTTAAAATGTTAAAACAGAGTCTGAAGAAGTGTACCTCCCCCAATTCACTAAGCATCCTGGGTGAGTGGGTAAAGGCAAACATCACTGGTTTCAACAAATTCATTTGGAGTGTATCAAGTTTGGTTTGGTTTCTAACAAACTTCCATTGCATCTGTCATATCCAATGAGACACAAACTTGAACAATATACACACAGCTTTGCGTTCTACTACACCATATATTTGGTTTCAGAGTGCCTAATACCTGGCAACACGTTAAGAGAGTTGCGTTGAGTTAGAAAAACATTAATTGGCATTACATGTTGTGAAACAAAGGCAAAAAGCTTTACAGCCTTAAAAAGCCGTCTCACACTCATTTGGAACACAGAGACCATTACACCATTACATGTTGCAGTTATCACTAGACAATCCCCCCCCCGGCGCATGTGTGCATTCTACTTTGTTCCAGGAGGATCAATCAACTTGATCTTTAACTCAATCTCACCCGATTCAACAGCGCACAGCTTTAGCCACACGCTCTGCACCACCTCTCCGTTTATGCAACTGATTGTGCTCTCCCGAGATACACAGTTGTCAGAATCAGGTAACACTTTCCTAAGCGTTGTCTCACCAGAGGAGACATGCACTATGTGCCTTAGTCTGGCTACTGAGATGAGCGGCTGAAGGCTGAGAGTGGCATGACCCATCTTGTCATCTGCCTTGAACCTATCTTTATCAAACACTTCCTGCATGCAACCCCAATCTCAGAAATCATCATCATCAACAAAAGGAAACATAACGCAGATGAAAAAGCATACCAATGAGAGAACAGGTGCAGGGTCTTTGAGTGTAAAGCTCAGTTCCTCATCCCACACGGGATTCAGGCAGTTGTTAATCACTTTGGTCTTGGCTGACTGGTTTTTCAAGACAATAAAACAAACATCACATTAGCCAAATAACAGTATCCTCAAAACCATTTTAAACTCACAATGTCGCCCTCCAGACTCTTTCTGAAAAGCAAACAGTGGTTATAACGTCTAAGGAAAAAGCGAGCAGTGATTGGTGTGGTGATCACCAAACTGACCTCATTTCCCAATTTGACAATCACGTAAGGATCACTTGACTTGAAGTCTCTGATAACCAGTTTCTTTCCTCGAATAACGGTCACCTGTAGCAGTCCTAGCGGCTCGCCCATCTCAGACCTTACAAAGACAAGCTACCAACGTTAGAAGAAACCAGTCATCTAAAGCAACTTCACACACCTCTCATGAATAACAGAGATAAAGCAACTGTCTTTAGTAGACAATTAATTGAATATGACCAACCAAAAACAAAGACAAAGAGAAAGAATCACGAGTAATCTGACATAAAAATAAAAAAATTCCGAAGGAAAATCACACTCGGTTGGATCAGCTTCTTGAAGCACAAAAACAAATTCTTGGGAAGAGATAGAAAGATTAAAACTTGACATAGAAACAATAGCGGGAACCAAGCAAACCCAGAGAAATCCAATGCAGCATGTACATACACATGTACTTAGTGAGTTATGCTAAAGGAAAATACCTCAATCACAAGTAACCAGAGCTTGAACAAGAAACACAGAAGAACTCTGCAGAAAACGGATAGATTTTTGAAAAGAAAGGTTCAATCTTTGTGAATTGAAACGGAAACTCGAGTCTACTAGCTAGGAATGATACTAACTGAAAAGAAAGTTTCACTGTGAAATTTGCCAACAACTTCAGGGTAGGAAACCAAGAAACTGTAAAGGACAACGGACAGAGGCTTTAACAGCCGAGAAACAGAAAGAGTTACGAAACAAAGTTTACCAGTTTGGAAACAAAGAAAATGCAAAAGGGTTCCTTCCTCTTCTTGCTTTGGTAGAGATATGAAGCTGAGAGAGGATGTAGGATGCAAATTATTACAGTATCACTCGTTTTGCTTCTTTTATAAATGGAAAACAAATGATGTCATAAAGAGATAGATTCGACGGTCTCGAGACACGAGGTTTGCAAAAGAATGTTTGACCAAAAAGCGTTAACTGAGTTTTGGAGAACGTAGATGCAACGGTAAACAATTAGAATTACTGCCAATATTAGGTGAAACCTAATCCTCATTTATAAATTAATAAACTCCTAACTCTTTCGTTAATGGTATTGGTAAAACTAAAACAGAATTGTTTATCTGCTTAATATCAGAGAGATGGTCTCTGACGACACGCTTTGACTCGGTCTAATATGTAAAGCCATTAAGTTCCAATAGTTTTTTTTTATTCTCGTTCATCTTTCCCTTTACTCCCGAATATTATTAAACTAAGATATGACATGCGCCTTGCGCAGGATGAAAATGTTCAAAAAAAAATTAGGAAACATTTTTTATAAAAAAATAATAATTAGGAAACATTACATATTCTATAGGTGAAAATTGTTAAAATGGTATGAGTAATAATATATAAGGGTTAACATTATTAATAAAATAATATACCTTAGACTTTAAAGTATATGTTCCGGTCTTGTGCTAAAATAGTTGGTTGTCACTGCATCTCTTTGAAAAAATAATGATCCACTTATATACCAAAGCCATACCAAATAGCAATGAGTGTATGCGATTATAAACATAAATACATGTGTCATACACAGTCATAATTTTAGTGAGCAACACAGCTATCCAACAAATTCTAATTAATATATTTGTCCAATTTCCATTATTAACGACCAAAATTTTAGCAAGTTTATATTTATTGTAGATCATCTTTTCATAATTTAGGAAATGCATAAATATCATGGTCAAGATTGATAAAATTATCCTCGAAATTATAGATATTTGGCTCAAATAATATCAATCACCCCCAAATCACTATAAATTTGGCTCCTAATTTTATATGCTTCCCATATTCCAAAACATGCAATAATGTTGTATGTGGTTCCTATTTTCGAAATTCGAAATGTTGAAAAAAGAGCACACATATATAAAAAATGTATAATTAAAAGAATATATAAAAGAATGTATAAATAGATGTATACATATATGTATTTTTTAGATATTTCATATTTCATATCTTGACCAAAAATTTAGCAAGTTTATATTTATTGTAGATCATCTTTTCATAATTTAGGAAATGCATAAATATCATGGTCAAAATTGATAAAATTATCCTCGAAATTATAGATATTTTGCTCAAATAATATCAATCACCCCCAAATCACTATAAATTTGGTTCCTAATTTTATATGCTTCCCATATTCCAAAACATGCAATAATGTTGTATGTGGTTCATGTTTTCGAAATTCGAAATGTTGAAAAAAAGAGCACACATATATAAAAGAATGTATAACTAAAAGAATATATAAAAGAATGTATAAGTATATGTATACATATATGCATTTTTTACATATTTCATATTGCAAGTAAGCATACATATATATATATATATATATATATACAAAAGAATGTATAAGTTCAAGAATATATAAAAAAATGTATAAGTTCAAGAATATATAAAAGAATTAATGTATAAGTTCAAGAATATATAAAAGAATATCAGTAAGGATCAAAAATATATAAAAGAATGTATAAGTTCAAGAATATATAAAAGAATGTCAGTAAGATAAAAAAAAATATATAAAAGAATGTATAAGTTCAAGAATATATAAAAGAATGTCAGTAAGATAAAAAAAAATATATAAAAGAATGTATAAGTTCAAGAATATATAAAAGAATGTCAGTAAGATAAAAAAAAATATATAAAAGAATGTATAAGTTCAAGAATATATAAAAGAATGTTAGTAAGGAAAAAAAAATATATATAAAAGAATGTATAAGTTCAAGAATATATAAAGAATGTATAAGTTCAAGAATATATAAAAGAATGTCAGTAAGAATAAAAAATATATATAAAAGAATGTATAAGTTCAAGAATATATAAAAGAATGTCAGTAAGAGAAAAAAAAATATATAAAAGAATGTATAAGTTCAAGAATATATAAAAGAATGTTAGTAAGGATAAAAAATATATATAAAAGAATGTATAAGTTCAAGAATATATAAAGAATGTATAAGTTCAAGAATATATAAAAGAACGTAAGTAAGAATAAAAAATATATATAAAAGAATGTATAAGTTCAAGAATATATAAAAGAATGTATAAGTTATGTACACATATATGATAGCAAAATCAGCAAAGCATGTGATAATTAGCATACAAAAAAATATGATCCGTACAGATGCAAAGGAAAATGTAATAAAAAACTCGAAATGCATATGTGTCCTTGGACTCGACAACTCATTTTATATAACCTGTTTGCAATGCATATGTGTCAAATAATATAAAGAAGGAGCCAAATAATATGTTGGGAATGAGAATATAACAAACATAATAGGACCAATGACATTATATGTAACTACTCTAATAAATTAAGGATAATTTTAAATGATGGCTGAGGAGGATTGTGAGGGTGACACATAGGCATAAGGGCAACATCGAAATTAGTTTATTTTTTAAAGATTAAATTTTTGAAATGCTTCTGGATTAATAATAAGGGGATCAAGTACAAAAGCAAAACATGTTATTGTGGAATTTAAATAGTACTCGTATTATGTTTGGGAACGCGACATTCTTCATCCCAAAATAACAGGAACAGATACAAATCATCCAATTGCCATAACTTTTAGGAAAATTGCACTCCATACACTAGACTTTTCTCCTAATTAAGTCTATACCCTAAATTCCCCCCAATGGTGCCTCTCTTCCTAGAAAGAAAGTTGTCACATCAANGTAGCCCTTACTTTTTTTCTTATTTGCGTTTGATTTTCAGTTAATTATGATGGGGTTACCGAACTTCCTCTTTGTTCTCCTCGCCATCTTCAGAAGCCTTTCTGTTTCCTTCTCTGCGTCCCAATCGAACTTAGCTCCTGAAATTAACATTACTTTGTTTCATAACACAGCTCAAAAATACACTGTATTATATATCTATGATCATCTTCCTCTTTCTGCCTACCAACAGTGTAATTTTACCATAAGATCCACAGACTTTCTCGTTGCTTCCAGAGGAATCAAGTTTAGAGAGTTTTTCATACCTTTGGCGTCCCCGTTGAACATACATGAAAAGCCTCCATCTATATCGTCATCTGAGTCTATGACAATCCTACCTTGTTGAAACTACATAAGAATTCAATTTAATTGTATATTGGTCAGATTTTTTGTATGAAGTTCAAAACATGTGTTCTTATTCATTATAGCTGACCGATGTGAAAATCCGACGCAATCACCTGTGTACGAGTGTCTTCTGGTTTTACTTGCTTTCTTGCTGAGCTCTTCTTGAATGTGTTTTGATCTGGTTTCACCGTCTTCCAACCTCCAACTTGTATCTTTGGGGATAAAGATGTCTTTACGGTTCTGGATAATGCAAGCAGTGGTTGTTTCCTTTTCGGTGCAGCATTAGAATTGGCATTTCTCTGCAGCTGATAATGCACATACATATGTTAGTAGCAGCTAAGCTTGTAAGCAAAATAGAATTCTGAAGAGAGGAAATGAGTTCAGTGAAACGGAGTTAGCTACATTTGCTGCTGGTCCGTGCTGCTCAGGCAAGTTTTCCTTTGCCTGTTGTTGAACAAAAGCCACATTAGTTGCTGAAATTTTTGGCTTAAACACAAAAGAGATGCAAAGGAGGAGGAGAAGACCTTCACTTGTGGTGCTCTTGGAGCATGAGCTATTGGCTGACGCTTCTTCGGGCTAGCCAAAACCTATAAGAGATTTGGTAGTGGGAATCAAAGCATTACATATGATAGAACTCTCAGAGGTGTACAGAATTCAGAGTTACCTTGGCTGCTGGACCCCGCTGTTCAGGCAGGTTTTCCTTAGCCTAATGTTTAATAAAGTTTACATTAACTGCTGAAATTTGCATCTAAAAGATGGAAGACATGGAAAGAAAAAGACATTTACTTGTGGTGCTGCTTGTCCCTGGACTAGTTCCTCAGCCATCTCCAAGCTAGAAAAAGCCTGCAAGAGATTTGGTTATGAGAATTAAAGCGTTACATGTCCTCGCAAATAAACAGAATGACAAAATTCAATATGATAGGACTCCGGCTCTGCTGAGAAAGACCAAATACTTGAGATTTGAAACTTTGCTTTATAATTCTCATGTCGAACCTGAGACTCTCTGGTGAACCTGTGGCAGATTTCCCTTTTCATTTTCTGCAGAGCGGATTCTACTTGTTCTGGGATAGCTGTTAGCATCAGAATTATATTTTGTAGCTTCTCTTCATTGATAGTTTTGCTTAGTTCCTCCAATATCGACTTAACACCTCCATCAAGACTAGCTTTTAAATTTGCTTGTTCCTTTATCTGCTTTCCCAATTAAGCTTAAATTATTAGTATAAGATCACGAAAGCAACAGAAACAAACTGCAAATATTTGGTTCTACCAGCTGCTGAAGTGAAGTGTCTTGGAGAATCAGCTTTTGCTGTATGCGTTCAGCTGTAGTAAACACATGAAACAATGAAGTCAGCTAAGTACTTATTGAGACCGTCACATCAAGTATGGAGGAAATGTTGGACCAAAAAATCTCAATAAGGGAATTACTCTTTTACAATATCACGTTTGTAAAGAGTAAGGCACAGGTAAGAGAAATCGTATGGTCAAGCAATGAAAATCAAAGGTTATACACTTTCCTAACCCCCTTGGTCTGTTTCTATTCCATTGGTTGGGCACGCACATACTTATAGAACAGATAGAATTTGACATTTTCAAATATTCGTGTAACTAAAAAAAAAAACAAGATATCATAGAACTCACTTTCAAGTAGTACTTCTTTAGTTCCTCTGTTGGCTTGGATGATATCACTCTGAACTGAATCTAAAATCATCCCAAACTTGCTCAATGAAGTTTCCATCATCCGAAAGCGTTGCTCAAATTCTTCACTAAGTTGAGCTACTCACAGTGACGAGAGGCAGAAAAGGTGAACCATATTAGGGGCCACCCAGTGACAAAAACAGAATGTTTTTTCCAAGCTATATCGTTAAACTAGTCAAAGGTTATCCCGAAACATATAGTTTATTAAGTAGTGAAAGCATATGGTATAAGAGCAAACTTACATTTAGACTCTCCGACTGAATCAGAACTCCATCTTCTCTGAAGACCGCTAGAAGATCTATACGCAACAAGCTGACTACTATCATCTCGTCTTTGACTAATTGGGGGCAAACAACTAAGCTTCTTCAAAGAGTGATCTCGTTCTTGGGAATTAAACCTCTGTACAGAAAAGAAGATACAAACACAGGTGATGTAGTCAAGACTCACTGTTCTTATTCAGAAGAAGAAACGGTCTACAATAAATGAAAAACGTTTCTAACCTGATCGGTTATCAGGAGTTCTTCGACTGAACCCTGAGTCCTCTGAGAAAAACAACCACGCTGAGAGTAAGACGACGGTCCCTGTGAGAACGACTGTTGTGACTGCTGTGAACGAAGCTGCTGCGACTGCTGTGATCGCGACGCATGTGGTTCAGACGGTCCAATACTCGATCCCCTGCTAAATAGAAAATCCACACAGAAAGATAAACGCGAATCCGAAGTAGCACAATCATTAGCCAACACGCAAAGCGATAGAGAGTACAATTTATCCTCGCCGGAAACCTATTGGATTCTAATGAAAAGCTATAAATCAGTTCGTATTACTTAGATCGAGGAAGAAACTCCACAAACAGATCATCGAAAATCGTTTCCATAAACAAAGAGTCGAGATAAAACCCTAAACAGTGGGAATCGCTGAGTAATCTCTTCAAATCGAGTTCTCTAACTTTTCCGAGTGTGATATCCTAGTGAAAGAGATGGCGATAGAACCTTAAATTAGGAGGAAACACGGAGATTGATTTCAGATCGCAGGCTTTGTTGATATTCATCTTCATATCGGTAGGATCCAACTCGTAGACGAAGAAGAAGCTGTTCTTCAAGTGCTCGCCAACGATCAAGCGATAACTGAGTGAGAGGGGAGAGAGAGAACTCAAACTGAATTTCGAATTTTAAAAAGATCGAGAGAAGTATCAAGTGTAACGGAAACCGGGAAAGATATTTATTTATTTTGCCGTTCGGAGACGATCTTTATGCATTGACAAAGCCCAATGGCCCATGGGCCTTTTTATTGATTTCTAAATACTTTCATGCATGCCTGTCTCGCCTTGTTTGACTTGCACATTACCTGCAAACTAGATTCTGACCCGCCCTTTAAAGGGCGGGTATATTTTTTATTTTAATTTTTTTCATTTTTGTGTTTTCTTTGTGATTATATTTTTATTTTTTTTATAATCATATTTGTGTATAAATCTTAATCAAAATATATTTTATTAAATAATAGCAATTTAAAAATTGATCCGATATATTGTCGGTCGAACCTGCCAACCCGCGGATTTCAATTTTTTTTGATAAAAAAATATGACCCGCATAACCTACAAACAAATAATTTGTACCGGCACCCGCCGCATTTAATTTTGCGGCTATCCGCGGATTATAATTTTTTAACTAATTATTTAATTTAGTTATTATATTTTTAATAAAAATATATATTTTAATAATTTAAAATTATTTTTTTAATTACCATATTTTTTAAAAAGTTTTTACTTTTTTTTTAAATACTTTTTGGATCGGCGGATACCCACAATCCAAAATCCAAAATCTACTAATCCGCACCCATCCGAGTAAAAACTCATAACTCGCATTTGTAAATTGATTTTTTCAAATAGTTGAGGCAAATTTATGATCCGTCCTTAAAAAGACGAATATATTTTTATTTTATATTTTTTAAAAAATATAATTTTTATAAAATCCAGACTATAACTAATTATATCTCTGAGTATCTAATTTTTTCTCTAGGGTTTGCGAATGTAGATCATAACTACTTATTGTCATAATACTCAACTATCTATGTTTATATCAAATATTGTAGTGAGTTATGTTACGTAAAAGTAATATCAACCACTTCCAAAGAGTTACAAAAAAGTAATATGGTTTATATCAAATATTGTAAGTAGTTACGTTAATATCAACCACGTTCTTTTTATAAATATGAAAAGAAAGGCAAGTACATAATAGTAACTATTTTTAAATAGGTTAGTAAAACAAACTGTTTTTAAATGGAATTCACCATAATTGTTTTTCGATAGATGATGATCGTGGGTTTTTAGACCTGTATAATTAGATATTATACTGTTAGACATTGCTTCCTTATTTTTTTTTAAATGGATCCAACTAATATCAACTAGTCATACAGGAGAATTAATAGAATATATATATGGAAACCAATATCAAATCCTATCCGCACCGAAAATCGAACAAAACTTTTGAAAAATGTTAAAAATAAATTATATTTTAGTTACATACATAAACAGTTAGATCCGAAAGATATAGTTGTATTTTGGAATGTCATAGATTAGAATCCCAGAATTTTAATATTGATATTATACATACATACTTATATTATTCTCTAGGTGTTATTCTATACAGTATAGTGGTATCGGGCATGAAGAAAAAACAACGATGCTAATAGTGAAAATGCTTTCTGTCGACAATTTTGCCGTGAATAACTTTAGATGTAGTTGTGAATAATTTTAGATATAGTTTTAATATTTGTTTTAGTGGAACAATGGTCGTACAATTTACAAAACAAAAAACAGTTTATGGTCGTATTTCTCCTTTGCTCATGTATAGTAGAATAGATGTGAATTTAATTCAGTATAAATGAGAGTAATTTATGAAAGTCAATGTTCAAAAAAAAAAAAGAGTAATGGGCCCCTAAAAATATAGAAAGTGAGAGGAAGTTATTATAATGACAATTGAAAGTTACGTAATAGCTATATTAAAATGTTACTAAAGGCAGTTAGTTAGTAAAATGTTAAAAATATAATTGGACCAAATGTTTATCAATAGGTCATACTGCAAATTTAATAGAATAGATTTCAGATGAATAGTGAATAGTGACTACAGATAAAATTTATTTTTTATGGGGTAGATGCAGATGATCTAATTTAAATTGCGGATACCAGCAATTCATGCAATTTTTTCTTAAATTAAAAAAAAAATTCGAAAAAAATTCCTTGAAATAAACATAAAAATACAATATTTATCTTATTTTCTTTATATAAATATATAACTTATATTATTTTCAAAAATAAATAATTAAAATAGTTTTTAAAAGAACTATCCACAAATCTTATACATTACCTGCAAATTTGAGCAAAACATTATCTTTTTTCAGATTATGGAAATCAAAATTTTGAACAAAAACATGTTTTAACCAGCAGAGGGACACAGATTTTATCCGCTTTCAAGCACTGTGGAACGCAACCTGTTATCATCAGTAAGTGTTTAAATCAACCAGCTACAGCTTAGAAACAAAACAAAAAGAGTTGTAGTTGTAGAAGCTTAAAATGAAAACGCATAATAAGCACAAAAGACCATCTACAAGTACAAGGCTACAACACAAGAAGCGTAGAATAAGAAAGTGGGAAAGTATTGAGTAATCGTTTTAAGGGAAATGAAAGGGTGTCAAGATACTACAGAAGAAAACATGAAACAGCCATGCCCTACAAATTAACACACACAGAGAGAGACTAACAATACATGAGCAAATAAGTATCTGGAGGAGCTTTTTTTTGCTTATCATCCATTCCATCATGGTGGTTAGAACAACTATGTATCACTAAACTCTATGAATCTCACATCTTTTTTTTTACCATAGGATAATACACACCAATACTAATAGAGGCCAAACACGGCAACTTCTTTGGTGTATTTATTCTACATTTATGGCATGCAGAAACCTATGCTGATTTTCTCGAGCTCGACTTGGCCACTTTACTTTTCCACGCTCCCTGCACAACATCCCATTCAAACACATCAGAACCAGAAACGCTCTACTCATCTCTCTGTCAAACTCAAAGCTAGTCGTAAGTTTTTAAGAGATGGGTAGGTAAAATACCAGAGTCTCATTGTCAGATGCCTCAGAATCTCCAGCATCTTCTTCAGCTTCCGTCTCCTCTTGCTTCTCCTCAGAATCAGACTTGTCAACAGCAGTTTCTTTCTCCTCAGAGTCCCCACTCGACTCTGCGTTTGCCTCCTGTAAATCAGCTTCCTCATCATCCTCACCTTCTTTCCTTGACTTTCCTTCTGATTCTGATTTCACTTCGTCGGCCTCCTCACCATATTTCGGGTCCTCTGCCATCTGCTCCGTGGATGATTCTATTTTCTCTTCACTTGTTTTTTCAGCAACTTCACCGACTGCATTATTCCACAATATCAAAACTCAGAAACAGAAAGACATTACATTGTGTAGTAAGATTATCAAACACTTTGTATGGAAGTACATAAGTTGAAACAATTTTAAGTGGGAAGAGCTAACAAAACTTGGGCATAAGATTAGAAGAAGTAGTTCAATGGAGCTTACCTCCAGAAGATCGGTTTTTCTTGGTTCTGAGCTTTGGTTTCTCATCTTCTAAAGATAGACTACTAGTTGTGCCTTCCGGGTCCTTACGTTTTATGTTTTTCTTTGGAGTTCTTTTCCCTTTTGGCCTATATAAGACAACGGTAAGGAAAAAAACAAAAGGTTCAACACGAATGCAGAAGATAAGTTAAAAAGATAAACAAAAAGCAAACGAATGATTTAGACTTCTAATGACACAATTTCACTTACGTAGTAGGAATTGGGTCTTCATCCCTCTGTGAGCCATATGTATTCTTACGCTTTCTTTCAGAAGATCTATAAAGAAGAAAGCAATGGAACAAGAGAACAAGATTGCTGTGTCAGAAGACTGAAGTTGCAGAGAGATATTGCCTTATGTTGCAGAGTGTAAGTCTTACCCTTTCTTATTAGAACTTCGCTTTTTTGATGTACTGGACTTCTGCAGAAGGTAAAATAGTGAAAGGATACTAATTAAGCTAACATGAACGGCAGATGTATAGAAATAGTAAAGATGGATTGTCACGCAGAAAATCTCAGAACCTTAGCGGGCTTCGCAGCCGTCTCTATGAGCTCCCACTGTTCTTTATCTAGGCGAAGAACTTCGACATCTCCATCCTCATAAAGTATCTGCGATACCACAAGGACATAGTTCTGAGTTGGATGGACCAACTAACCCAATAAAAAGACAACAGTCAAGTGCTGAAGGCTTACCACATGTTTCTTTTTTGTGGAATCATATGACTTCACTGTGCCTTCATAAAACCTATTGATTACACCAAGATGCAACTTCTGGTAAGAAAAATTCAGGAAAATAATACAACACTCTGCTGGAAATGAATAACTAGTTTCTTCAGACTGTGCCTTTGCATGGCTGTCCAAGTAATATGCGACAACAACTCTTGTACCATTTTAAGGACTTCAAAAGGGGAAAAAAAAAACTCCACAAAGGGAACAGTACAATGAGATCACATTTTCACTATCAATCCAAGGAAAAGTAGGTACTAAGAAAGTGTTTACCGTTTATCCATAGGCCACCAAATTTCTATTCTGCAACCGATGAGTTCGTCAGTAGCCATTTTCTTTTCTGTAGTGGAGCACTGCACGATAAATCAGGCCAGGATATAAATATTTGTTATCACTTATCATAATTTCAGTTTTTTAAACATCAATGAAAGGTAAACCTCCGCACCTTAGCCAGTCCAGTGATGCCTTTTCTTTTCCGCTTCATCATTGATCCAGAGGCAGACTTCAGTTTATCACCATTTTCTGCTGGCTTCCTCTGCTTCCATTTAAAAGAAAATTTTCAGAATAAAAAAAAACTGAATTTGATTGCAGATAGTAAACAAGCGGCCTGTAAACTATTGGTGATTTTTACCCTTGCACCATCTTCGCTTTGATTTTCCGTATCAGTGAGGCCCCAGTCAGATTCTGAGTTCCTTGATTTTGCTGAGAAGCTTTTCTTTCTCTTTCTGGAAGATCTGCTTTTTCCCCTGTCCGATTCCGAGGAGATATTTGCGTCCATATCTCTCTCTTCAAGCAACTCTTCTTTAGAAGGTTTCGGTGGACTACTACTTGAGAACTTGAAAGGACTATGTCCTGAAGATGATCTCCGGCGTTTAGGGACAGAAACTACTGATGCTGCATTACCAGCACTCCTTTTGTTAGCCTTCTGATCACTATGAGATGTGTCTGCTCTCTCGACAGGGGAATGTGTGTGTCCATTACTTGATTCAAACTTATCCACCTTTAAGTGATCCAGATTTATCTCCCTCACCATTTTCAAAACATCAACATCCTCCTTTTTAGCATTCTCATCATCCTCAGCTTGAACAGATTTATTCTTTTTTTCCTTTCTGCACTGAGCTCTCAGACGCTCTACAATTTTCCCCAGAGGAAGTTCATTCCCATCACTATCTTCATTATCCATTTCCTCATTCTCTGAAGTTTGGGGTATCACCTGAAACAACGACAGATATAAATCAATACAAAAATCACTAGACATTGCACTGCAACTGAGATTTTAAGATTGAGTAACATACAGCTGAATCAGTATGACTCTCCAACATAAGCGAGCTGAAGTGTGCCAAGACGCTTTCATCAGCTATCCACAATGGCTCTTCACCAACCTGTTCGAAACAAAATGCAATGGGTTAGCAAACACAAACCAGTACGAAGTACGAGACTAAACAGAGTAAAAATATAAGAAAAGACACTAGACAGTTCAGATCGCCAAAGATTACTTGAAGCAAGCTCATCGTGAAATTAGAAATCTGAACCAGGGACAAGTTCTTGGTTGTTACCTGAGACTCGTCACCTTCATTTTTTTCAGAAGGTTTGTACAGCGCTGGAGGCAGCGATACTGGCGTGGATTCCCCTTGTAGATCGAGCTCTTTCTGAGTTAAGTGTTTAACTATTGACAGCCCAAGCTCGCAGAGAGCATGTGAGTTCTGTTAACATAAATTATGAGAATGTCATGTCCATGGCACCATGCCAGGGGCAAGTTGCTAAAAATAGTGATGACATTGCTGTTTTTAACAAGTTCAAGGAAAGGTTTTACCAACCTTTGACTTTGTTGCATCAGAGACATCTTCGGACTGTTTTATACTACGGAAGATAGATATAATGGTGGGAACACACTCATGTTCCTTGTCACTATCTTCAGCCTTCTCATCTTCCTCTTTATGGAGTAACATTGAAATTATCAAGTGTAATTGTCTGAAATATACGATCAGAAATAGAAATATAAAATATTAACGAAAAAGATCGCTAATGTCACAGTAATAGGCAAATCAAAAATATTTTTACCGATATATCGTTTCATATTCCTCCACATCCTTGCATTTCTCGACGTCAGGACAAGAAAGATGTGCGAGTGCGTGAACCAGATAAGGAAGGATATGTTGAGGATAGGGAGAAACTGAACTTGCATCAGTCTGCGCAGAGACTTTCCTCGATTTTGTTTGGTAAGAATGTTGAATTATATCAGCTAGGTTCTGTTTTTCCTGTTATGCCAAGACGCATAGTTTAGTTAGTTAGATTAACAACATTCTCAACTCATAAACATCGTATATGTGTACTTAAGTAAAGGGAGATAGCATTACCTCCTCTAATACAAGAACATTTGATCCAGTGATATCAAATAAGAACGAACATGCATACTTTGTCTCCAAAACCCGATCCTTTACATACTGATGAACTTTCCCTAGAAATATTTTCTTAGCCGTAGGAAATGATATCTACATGAGGTTAAGAAAACTTGTTAAAACAGAACCTCGATCAGATGTAGGATTAGCCTGAAAGGTGCAAATCGGAAAAACAAAGAGAGATTGAAGGAAGGTACCTCAGGGGTCTTTAGTGTTAAGTGGAAGATATCAACCGGGATCTTATCGTCCCAGTGCCTAGAAAGGCGAAGGACTGCCTTTGCAGCAGCAAGTTTCAAATGGGCCTTGTCAACAGAACTGTAAAGATGTTGAGCATGAGTGTCTCCAACTTTTTACACAAGACATCTTAGCATGTTTAGCACTAGTGTTTACCAACCTTGATTCTATATCTTCAGATACTTCCCCAAAGGAAAGAATGTTTTTTAGTAATTCAAGAAGGTCATCAACACCCGTACGTAGATGAGCATCCTTGAAAGGCAAGTAGCTCTTAACCAACGTCTTAATCCCATAAATCTATTTTACAAAACAAAAAGTTAATTAAATGGTAAAGAGAGAAATAACTTTATCAACTTCGACACAAGGTCATTTGCTACTATAATTCAGAAATCAGTTATAAGAAAACTTTCAACAGATACCAACCTTAAGTTGACATATCTCACTTTTGTCATCCCATGATAAGTTATCTTCGTCTGCAGCTACCTGCAAAGGGGAATAAGTGTCTTCCGGTAAGAAAATGAAAAGAAAACTGGAACACAGATAGTGAGGTTTCGCAGAAAACAAAACATCAGTAATGCATACACTTTCGCTTTTGAGGATTTTGTCTCTAATAAACTCGACGACCTCGGTTTCTCTAGTCTCAAAGACCGGCATCGCAATCTGAGCTATGCACCCAAGACTCTGAAGAACGGATGGCTGATGTCTCTTGTCATCAAGCATGTCCACGAGACCCTGCAAATTACAATTCAACAACTCCATATAAACTATATCTATGCAATAATTTTAAGAAAGAGATCAATGAGAAAACAGAGCTTCCACCTTGTATAGAACAGAGAGCGACTTCAAGCCATCATCCTTTGTAATTGATGCTAGTGCATGCACAGCATACTTAGCCTGCTTACGATTACCTTCTACGCACATTCTCTCCAGTAACAGGTCCACAGAACTTCACATAGACAATAGGAGAAATATTATCAATCAGAAAAAGCAGGAACCTAATAAATGACGTGAACTCCATGCTGGATGATATATATATATATATATATATGGAAAGAGTTCAGGACTTTCACCTCGCTGAAACAATGAGATTCTCCCGAATAGTACCACCTGCCTTCGCCAGAATTTTTAGAGCACCTTCCTTTATAATTTCATCTTCATCTTTAAGGAAACCTATCAGTTCTTCTTCGGCACCGTCAAACAGTGATGGGCAGAAACTTGCGAGAAGCTAAAAAATCAAGGCACAAGCATCAATTTGGTGTACTTGGTTATAAGTAAAAGAAAAATAAGATATGCCAGGGAAGTGATTACCCCTAAGAAGTCCATGCAAGATTGAATTCCTGAACTAGTTTTAGAAGACTTTCTAGCAGAGACTTCCGCTAATATCTCTTTCACATATTCTTTGCTGAATAGCAGATAAGAACATTTTAAGGAGAGAGTGCCGAGAAACTCATACAGAGAATGCTTTTCAGAAAGTATTTTAAGCATATCATCCTGCACACAAAGTAAAACCACAACCAAGTTGTAAGCTTACTGAAAATTCATCATAATTCACATACAAACTTCCCGTTATTCTCACCCGAATCTTGGACGCTTGCATTATACTAGTGTTGGGATCAACTAGATTTTTCAAAATCTTCCAAATGTTAGCATCTTTCAGTTGATCAAGAATCAAAAAGTTCTGCTCGGTCTTTGCGGGATCAGAAAATGCACGTGACATAACTCTGAATCCAAATAGGATCTTTTTCTGCATCTCAGGAGAATCAGCATTCTGCATTGAACATAAAGTTACAGCTGATGAAAATAAAAAGAAGTAAAAAAATCCAACCGAAAGTCAAGAAAATGTTTGGTCGAACCTGTTGCTTGAATGACAAATATTTTTGCATTTCTTGTTGTACCCTAAAGATCAAGAAGAAAAAAGATCAATCTTCAATACCAAAAAAGGAAAGGACGGGATCATGCAAAAGTATTAGGTGCTAAGGAAAATCATCATACAAACCTTTGTCTTTGCTCCAGTATTTTCTCAAAAGCTTTTGTCTCCGCATTTTCAAACCCGGAAAAGATTTCTATCCAATGCTTAACTTTATCACTAACAGAGAAATCACTTGGAAACAATGAACTACATAGAATATGTTCAATCGTATCTGATCTGCAAACCAAATAACATTAAGTATAAAGATGTGAACGACGAAAATATATATAAGAAGAAAAAGCGGCCGAATCTCAAAAGAGTTCTACATGAATGTCCTACCTGAAATCTTTGTCATAAAGACATCTCAAAACTTTGCCAGGAATCCAATCAAAATCGCCAGTGCCGACTTTCCCTTCAGTACACCGTAGGCAATATACGCGGAACAATTCAGTCAACCTTTCCATTGTGTATGTTTTTACGAGCATCTGACAGAAAAAGAACAATGAGTTCGAATGAATTTAAGTTGGTATGTAACTATCTGAGACCCCAAGACTGGATATGTATAGAACTTACAGCTTTGTCTCGAAGCCGCTCAGCGACTAGCTTTATAGTGTCGATTGGAATCGACGTCAGTTCACTCACAGCCACATCACAGATAACAGCAACAACTTGTTTGCGGATATTCTCATCATAATCCAGGAGCCGGTCACGAAGAGCAGCTACAAAAGGATTAACACTTTAAGATTAGTCATTTCGAATGTACACCAATGACATGATAAAGAAGGGCTTACATATAATTTGAGAAGCCTCAGCTCTTGAAGGATCAGAGAGCAAGCAATTCTTAATATGGTCAAGGATGACCATTCTAACTTCAACTACTCTATCAGTCAGCCTTTTCAGAAACTCCAAAAAGATTGAACTGAACTCTTCGGAGATGACACGTCCAGGCAAGGAAAACAACTCTCCAACCAATCCAACCGCTTTCAAGCGAGTTTCCAAGTTGTCAGCCTGTACATGTTAATAGTGCGCATTATGTATTTATTCAATTCCATATATTAGAAAAGATGAGTCGGAACAGCAAAGGGATAAAAGTGACTATTCAAACGTAATACACAAAAGCAAAAACACTGAGGCATGGTTCAAGTCATGATGTGTTTGATATCCAAATAGAGGTAAAAGTGCAGAATAACAATGTACCAAAAGCTCTCCAGTGAGATATGGTGCAATTCCGGATAGGGTCTGTGGAGCACAGCGGTACAAATCATAGATAACCTCATGGTAGTCAATTTGACTGCTGGAAAACCGGCTATCTCCAGAAACTGAAGAGATAAGGAACTGCTTTATGTCAGATTCAACCTTTGGCGCACACTGCTCTATGACTTTTATAGCGAGTCTCCTTGCAGCATCTGTAACATCCTGCCATCATGAATCAAGAAAATGAGTGGCCTGTTGAACTGTACAGCAAAGCAAATCCTAAACTATAATAATATCAGCCAACGTCAGAAATGCTCACACTTCTATTTCTGCCAAATTTAGAGAGTAGGATTAGTAACAGCTGCTCCTGTATATCTTCGCTCTCTTCTAAGAGAACAATCATTATACTTTGCATTGATGAGAGAACAACCTCCGGGTGGTCATCTCTGCATATACAGATATAAAACAATCTTTCAGTAGGACGCCCCATAGAAAGAAAAAAAAACACACAAAAAAAGCAACCATAACTAGTATTAAGCTAGATTAAAAGTGAGACCCACCTAGCAACATCGAGAAATGTAGTAAAGACATCTTTCACCAGACCATCGCACTCCAGATCCAACATGACTACACAAGACCTGTACTTTGCAACCGTTTCTAAAATGACAACCCTCCTTCCAAATGATGGTCCACCGACATCATCCAACCCAGAAAAGGCACTCACAATCAGTTGAAAGATATCCTGAAACAATATCAAGAAAGGGAACAATCAGCAGTGGATATGTCTGTGATGACGCTTTACAGAGGAAATCCAGGACAACCAACCCTCATAATATCATCACTGTAAGGCGCTTCAGGTGCTGTAATACGAGTTATCTCAGAAACGCAACTTGCAACAAGAAGCTTGACATCCTTGTCTTGATGCTTGAGAATTTCAGGTTTAGTAATTGCATCAAGAAAAGGCTGGATGGACTTCAGCACTGCTGCTGGTGGAGACTGCTCCAACTCAGAAAGACGAACAGAAGCTTCCTGCATGTAGCAACACAACAAGTTAACGACACTGGGGTTCTTAAGATAAAGCCTCAAAATGAGCACTACCACATCATCAGAGAGAAAATATGATTACTTTTCAAGGAGAGATGTATCTTATAAAAAGTAACCCAACAAATTCACCTCCAGCTATACCACCCAAAAGAAAAATCACACATTTCCACAAAGTGATTGATAAAACAAACATCTTAGCCAAATAAAAGCACTAATCTCTTGCATCTCAACTGTAAGATAACACGATTTGATTTCCAGTATAGCAAGAACTCAAGGAAACCAGGCATGAACTTTTAATAGCCGAACCCTAAAAACTTTGACATCAACCATCATTCAAAAGGATAAGTGCGTAAACATAAGCAATTATACAACACACCTTGAAATGGTCAGGTCTCCTAAGAAACAAAAATTGCAAAACCTAGTAAGCAAAAAGGCGAACAATTCAATACCAAGACAAGTCTAAGTGGCCATTCACATGCATCTTCCAATCGGAAAGGAGCAAGACCCAGTTTCAAATCGTGACCTAATTTTTTCAAAAGCAATTTATATGAAGGGGCACGCAAATACAGCTCCAAAGAACACAAACTAGCTCCATTAACCAACATTACCAAGAAAGGACAACCTACGAAGCTGAAACATTCCCTCTAAACTAAAAATCGGAACTTTGTTCACCAGAGGATAAAATTCATGAGAATTAGAGAGTAAAAACTCACCTTAAAGAGTTTGAGCAACGAATCTTTGGACGAAGGAGGTGGGTCAAGCTTCGATCCGAGCTCTTTCAGCAGCTCCTCCGGCTTTTGAGCCATTACGAGCGAAACAGAGAACACTTAGCCTAAGATGTGCTCTTCTCTCAGAGCCAGAGCACCGTAAACGAAGATGGAGAAGACGAAGAAAAAAAGGGTTTCTTTCTTGTTCTTTGTTGGTTTCTATTTTGATGTTCAGAGAGTCACTCTTTCGAACACATCCGATCTGAGCGCTCTCTCCTAACCAAAAAAAAAACAACAGGCCGATTTGCTGACTTACGGGTTTGTGTCTCTCATCGCTTCTCTATTTTCCCTTGTTTTTATAATTATGCCCTCCAGTTTTCTTGCATTTGCTCTTTGCCTCATCTAAAGCCCTTGGGAATGGGCCCAAAAAGGCCCAACAGTAAAAGCCTTTCAGAAACAATGTCGTTTGGTAGCGCATTCTGTTTCCTTTTTTAACGATTGCTCAGGACGGGCCAAAGAATTTGAATCCAACACGAACAAAAAAATAATACTGAATTTGAACCAAAATTAATTAAATATCCACATGAATTTAAAATTTTAGTATTCAGAAAACCGAAAAAATTGATATTTGATTAATATTGAATAAGAGACTATACATACAATTAGACCATATATCTTTCATCCAAACATTCAAAGTTATTCAAAAAAAATTATCATATTTTTTATACTCGATTATGTTAATTTTCATTAATAGTAAAAGTATGCAATAAATGAAAAAAAAATATAAAAGATTATCAGAATGAAAATGGTGTGGACGATCTATTCATATAATTGTGAACATCATGTTCCACTTTTTTAATTATCAAACTATAAGAGAAAAATTTCTGGTATTTATATACTATTAAATAAACAAAATATATTTTAAAAATAAAAATATGATTTGAAATTATTATTTTAATTAATTTTCTGGAAAATACTCACTAAAATGAATAACCACATACATATGCATGTAAAATTGATTTATAAACCAAATCGCCTTAGTCTAGTGGTGAAGAGATTCCAGCTGGAGTTTCCGCCTTGGGTTTGAGTAGCATTGGCCACCCATGAACTCTTTAAGTGGTAAGAAAATCCGGATTTTTGTGGGTTTCATAGAATTAGACTTTGGACATAGAAAACTTTTGGAATTCTAACAGTATCAAAAATAAATGATTTATAGAAAAATTCATCTAATGTATGATCTTGATTTGTTTTATTTGTATGTATATATATATATATATATATTATTATTGATTTTATTATTTATTAATTTAATTTAAGGAAAAAATAGAAAAACTAAAATTCAAAATCTAAAATCTAAATCTAAAATCACCATTTAAGGTTTTTTCCAAAAACTAAAATCTACTGGAAAATTAAAAAAATAAAAACTAAAGACTAAAATCTAAAAACCAAAAAGTAAAAATTAAAAATTAAAACCAAAAACCAAAATCCAAACTCTGAAAACTAGTAAAACAATCATTACCTTGCTATATGGTGCTAGTTGAAAAAGAAAATCGTATGGCATATACAGTTGTGAGAAATCAAGAGATTAGATTCTCATACTATTGAGAGGAAAATTGGGTGTGGTATCCTTTTTTCTTTTAACCGTGTCAATTTCAAACAATCCAAAAGCTAATCAGTTTGGAACTTAACCTTAAACATCAGATTAACGCTTTGGAACTATGATGTTTAGTTTTTTTCTTCTGACATAATTATTTTAAAAGCATCTTTAGAGAGAGAGTATGAAAACAGATTTGACGTGGTTCCTTTTGGTTGCTTTCATACTCTAGGGGGGAAAGCGAAAGGTGCATTTACTGTCGAACAGGTTTTATACGTTCGAACCTTCAAACGAGTGACCGCTGAATTTTCATGTCTTGTGTTTCCTTTTAAAGTTTTATTTCTAGTATATAAAAACCAGATTTGAGGCAGAAAGTTCGTTACTTTATTTTTCAATTGATTTTATACGCTAGGGAGAACAGAAAGTGACAGTACTTGCCAAACAGGTTTTCTACATTTAATCCTTCAATCTAGCAGATTAGGTTCGATCTTTCTGTTATTTACTAATCTTGTGTCATTGAGTTTGAAATTATGTTATTTTTATGAGTAGCCGTTTAGCAAAAAAAAAAACTATGGTTTAATCAAACTCTTGATGAAGCCGACTAATTAATGGGAGTCTGCATTTCAGAGTTGCTAGCTCCACGACGAGGAACAGATACATGTCTGCTTCTTCTTCTTCTTCCTCCACGAACCTGATGGCCGGCGAGGAGGCAAACGGCGGAGTTACAGTGCTTCCGGGTGTTGAAGACAAGTACGGTGGCGTGGTGACGGAGATAAGCCGTCCCATGGATCCGTCTACCTTCTCTGCACTTCTCCAAACCTCTCTTTCTAACTGGACTCTTCGGGTGCTCTCTCTTAGTCTTTTGTACCTCTTGTTAAGATTGTTTTGATGGATAGAAATGGTCAAAGCGGTTTCAATTTCCTGGTAGTTAGATGAAAATCATGTTGTGTGTACGGAATATCAATTTATCGCATAGAATCATTGCAAAAGTTGGGGTGGTGATAAAGTGTGGATGTCATCTATTTCTCTTCTAGAAAAATAATTGTTTTCTAACGCGGGCCAGAGAGACACTTTGTTACTTTTGCTGCAAAGTAAGTTTATTCTCTTTTCGAATAAAGACAATGTGGAAGCTGGTAAGTGTTTTAAACCATTGATCTCTCGACTGATCTAATGCGGATCGGATTCGAGTCAGGTTTCGGGTATCATGTTCGCCGGTTCTAAATCTTTTGATCTAATTTCATTCAAATTTAAGTGAGCTTATAACATTTTTTAAGTTATAGTTCGAATCTGATTCGTTTCAGTTATTTATATGTGGATATGAACATATCGAAAAGTAATAAAAAGTTTTAAAATATTTGAAAATATCCAAATTTTCAATAATAATAAATATGTTTGAATTTAAAATTGTAACTTTGAGTATTAGATTATTACAAGTATTACTATAACCTTTAGCAAAAAAGGAAAAAAGTATTACTATAACTAATATTTTTATAGGTTTTTACTTATATTTTAGATAATTCGTTTTAACATCCCTATTCTCTACAAACATTTTCGTGCATGCAGGGAAAGAAGGGAGTGTGGATCAAACTGCCGAGGCATCTTATTGGCCTTGCTGAAACTGCTGTTAAGGTGCTGTTGTTTACCTCATCATGCTTAACGTGCAATCATATTTCTGTAAACCCCCTTTTTGTACATATAACAAAAACTGGTTCTGTTTTTATGAGTAGGAGGGATTCTGGTTTCATCACGCGGAGAAGGACTACTTGATGCTTGTGTATTGGATTCCCAAAGAAAACAACACGCTTCCTTTTAATGCATCTCACCGTGTTAGCATCGCTGCCTTTGTCATTAACCACAAGAAAGAGGTGTAGTTGAGATGAGATTTTCAGTGTCTTTTTTTTGGAACATTTACAAGACAAGACTGATCACATCTCTGTTTGTGTGTTTGAATCCAAAGGTGCTGGTGGTCCAAGAGAAGACAGGAAGAACTAAAGGCAAAGGTATCTGGAAGTTCCCCACCGGGGTAGTCAATGAGGTTGCTGCTTCCTATTAAATCCCATTACATGGTTTGGGTTCGGCTCTCTGATGCTTTGTGTTTGACTCAGGGTGAATACATCCATGATGGCTCGGTCAGAGAGGTGAAAGAAGAGACAGGAGTAAGCCTTTTTCCTCATGCATTACCTTTACAATTTTAACATTAGACCAAGAGCTAATCATGTATCATAATGTTTTTAGGTGGATACTGAATTTGTTCAAGTATTGGCGTTCAGGTTCCAACTCCAACCATATCATCTGATTATTTATAACTGCTCTGACTCTGACTCCTATCTGTTTTAAATCATGGCAGACAGACACACAAAACATTCTTTGAAAAGTCAAATTTGTTCTTCGTGTGCATGCTAAAGCCCCTTTCTTTTGAGATCAATGCACAGGAGTCTGAGATAGAGGCAGCTCAGGTAACAACACATTCCCCCCTTTCAATGACCCTCCACTCACTACCCCCTAAACACTCACAAACCCCTCTTTTTTTCCCCTGACAATGCATGCAGTGGATGCCATGGGAGGAATACACGAAGCAACCATTTGTACAGAATCATGAGCTATTAAGGTATATGACAGACATTTGCTCTGCTAAAACCAACGGAGACTACGAAGGCTTCACTCATCTCAGCGTCTCTGAACATAATCAACAAGGCAACTTGTACTTCAACTCCCGCGATCTCCATCCCCGCCATTAGCAATAGCAAGTCCTCACAGTTTTTTCATCAAAGCTGGTTTCTTTGCTGCCTATCTATCTAATAGACACTTGAATAATGTTAACTCTCCCTCACCAAAACCATCCTAAATAATAATAGTAAAAACATTTACATTCATTGCGATCCAAATTCAATAGTTAAATACAAGATTAGAAGGAGCAGATCCGATACTTCATTGGGGGCCTAAATTTTTTTTGTGGGTTTATATCTATATAATTTTTTAAAAAAATTTTGGGAACTTGTTACAAATGTTTCATTACCCATGGTTCAGGACCCGCTCTGCCGCCACCTCCACATGTATGGTTCTGCTGGCGAAGAAACTGGTGATACTGCATCCCACCACGGTAGAATCCACCGCAATCGCCTCCGACTGCATCTCTCTGATGCCCTCCACCTTACATGTCTGTGGCCTACCGGCTACCTAATCCAGTTCTCTCCCCTTCGATCTCCCTAAACCTCTGCTTGTAAACTTTTAACGGCTCAACATAATCCTCGAACCCTAGAGTAGTCATAGCTCAAAGCAAATCGTTGCCGTTGATTGTCTTCCTCATTTCCTTCTGGCATTTATCCGACGCTTCTCAAGTGACAAAACTTATAAACTCCGAAACACATTCCTGCATTGTCTATATAGCGTCTTTGGAGATTGAATGGCGAAGGCGTTCGAGAGACAGCGGGTAAACTGCCACTCAACGACTTTTCAGTCACTTTTATCTTCTGTTCTACTGCAATGTTCTAAAATCGGTGATAAATCAGCTATAAAAAAAAATGATTTTTGTGGTTCAAAAAAAAATTATTTTAAGCCAATAAAATAATTTTATAAAACATTTTTTTTAATTTAGTCTAAGAAACACATAAACACTTGTTTAGAAATTAATCTGTAGGTATCATCTAGTAATTTTTGAATATTGTTTTAATGTCTTTTCTTTGTGAATCTTATTCTTTGAATTTAAATGGACCGAGGATATATTATCTCACAAAAACTATCATATAACATTAGATATCTCCTCAAATATGATCTCGTTCTATATATTTCTGAAACAATATTTTTAAACTTTGGGGGGTTATTAGTAAAAGAATTCTAGAGAAGTTATTAAATTTTGAGATTCCATTGTTATTGGTTTATGAATTTTTAAAATCTGAGTAGAATCTATTGTTATTGGGGTAATGACTTTTAAATTCCATCAAAATCCTTTGTTATTGGAAAAGTTTAGTTTTCATTGATTTTGAAATTCTATTAAAATCTATTGTTATTGGGATATAAATTTTCTTTGTTTAACTCATAAGACTCAACTTTGAGAATACTATCTATACCCATAAGATTTTTGAAATCAATGTAATAAAATACACTCACATACAAAACATACAAAATTGAAGAATGAAATAATACAAATCACAACTTTAACATAATACAAATCACAACTTAAAAAATAGAAAATAACTATTAAAAATTAACAAAAGTAAAAAAAATAGTTTTATTAAAACATACTTTTAATTTAAAAAGAATTGAAAAAGAACAATTTGAAAAAAAAATCGAAACCTTTTATATAAAAAGTTAAAATTTTAAAAATATATTTCAAAATTATAAAGAAAAAAAAACATTTTTATTTTTATTTTTGTATTATTTATATATTAAGGGAATATTAATAGCATTTTGCCTCTTTAATGATTGAAATGATTCTTTTTCACTTTTTTCTACCACCATTAATTTCTTACCTTAAAAATTTAACAATCAATAAAACTCTATACACAAGTTATGAAAATCTATGTGTAAAATTTATTAAATCTAGTTAACTTGTAAAATCCTCTCAACTTTTAGAATCATCAAAGTCCACAAAAATTCATGTTAATTTCCTATAAAACAAGAGCTTGAGATTTATATCCTCACGTTTTCAAAGTTTAAAATCTAAAAACCTATAGAACAAGAGTTTGAGATTTGTATTAAACTCTAATAAATTTTAAATCTACATTTAACAAAATTTAAGATCAAAATCAAATCTAAATAAAATTAACGAAAATCACCCGAATTAGACTCGTAACAAGATCTAATTCGGGTTTTAATTTGATTGTTGATTTAGAATAGTTTATAATTTAGCTGAATAACAGTAAACCAGTTGATCTTCTAGGTTTTCAGATTTTGAATTTTAAAGACATAAATAATTTAGTCAGAAACTATTTTTCCGGAGATATATAGAAAGATGTCATAATTCAAGAGACGTTGAATGCCATATGATGGTTTTGTAGGGAAATTGTTCGTTGACCCAATTTAAATATGGGATGAATAAAAACTAGAACTTAAAATACATAATTTTTTTATCTTCTGCAAATTTTAGTAACTTAATCATGAAATAAAGATAAATACATACCAAATGGAAAAAAAAAACAAGTAAAAGCAATACCCTAACATGCATTAACGCTTTATACTTGTAAATTGGAGTGTTCAAGAAAATATTAGTCGCTATATGGACGGTGAATTTGGACACCTATATTATTGGTTAAACGGTCTAAAATTTTATAAATCATAAAAATATATAATATTATATTAAATATCATTACATACAAATAATAAAATTTCTACTTTATTTTTATAAGTTTTGTGATAGAATATATTGATTATTATAATTTATAAAGTATATTTTATTTATTATTATGATATTGAAATTTCTAGATAATAGAATGTGATTCGGTTTTAGAAAGTCTAGTGCGCAGGAGTGTTTAAAAAATGCTTTTGGAACATTGGTTGTTCTGGTAAAAAAAGTCAATGTTTCCAAAAATAAAGTTGGAACATTGGTAAACTGGAAATCTTTTGTTTTAAATAAATACTAGATTTTTGACCCGCACGCCCGTGCGGGTGTATATTTTAAAAATATATTTCTATTTATTTTTCATGTCAATATCAAAGCTGGATAAAAAAATTAAATTTGAAGAACCGAACCGATCACGGTCCGAAAGAGTAATACCAAACCCGAACAAAAATTTAGAAAAAAAGGTTTTGATAATTAACAAATAGTCACAGTCTCTACACTACTCCTCTTCTTTGTATTAATAAGTCTTGGCGTTTTCAAACCATAGCTCATGATGCAGCAACAAAATGAATGAGCCACCACATCACATAGAAAGTAATAATCATTGGAAGCAAGACACCACTTGTGAATTAGAAAAAGCAAGAAAAACACTTGCTTAGGGGACCAATGAAAAACTCAATACTCAATAACATTAAGCAAGAAAGAACAGACGTTCCATACAACTCAGTCTTGAACTACTTTGATGCCAAGCTCCTGATCAATTTATAAAAAGTCTAAAGATAAAAAATTCCCACTCAAGAAAACCATCAAAATTGAATAACAGAAAATCAAAACCAGATTCGTGTGTCCATCGGTAATAACTAAATTATCCAAGAAGAAACTATAAGTGTAAGAAAACTAAACAGAGCAATCTCTCATAATTTCATACATCTTCAGGCAAAGATCTTGTTTTTACAATCTTGATCAGATCAAGCTTAAGCTTCATTCCGAACTCAAAATTGAATAACTATGAGAAGATTCAAACGCTAATCTAAACAAACCTATTTTGAATTTATCAAGCCCTAAAGCGCAGAAGAAACCTATAAACTCTTTTAGGACTTATTTTTCAGAGAGATGAAAGGGGAAATAAATGATAACCTCTGACCAGTTTGATGAGAGGAAGAAAAAGAAGGAGAAGAGCATTTGGGTATAGAATCGTGATATTAGCCATAATAATCCCTAGTTTCGAGTCTCACATTACCAGCGTGATGAGAGCAAGAAGAAAACGAAGGAAAGGAGTTTGGTTAGAGAACGGCTAAACCTCTACCTAATTAGAGAATAATGTTAATTTAGGTTTATTTCCTTTAATTATTAACTCAATGGCATATTTTATAGTAATTATTAAGGAAAAATAAGGGCTAATTACTAATTGTACTTTAGTTTTAATAGTTTAGACTATGTGATAATCTGCGTCCTGTACGGAGTGAGTAAATTTGAAGAAATTATCATTTTGAATTAATAGATATTATAAAGGTAAATTCATAGAAAGAAATACTACATTAATTTTCGGTCTTTTTAAACTTGTGTATTTATTTATTTAATTGAATTATAGTTCGTGGAAGTGAATCAATAATAGTAAGTAAATACTAATATAAAAAAATTATAAAGTAAAGATAAAACAAAACGCAGATAAAAAATATTTGTTTTCATAAAATAAATTATAAATATAAGATAAAACGAAACATATGCAATAGATTAATAAAACCATGCAGAAAAAAATATAAGAAAACAAAATTAGATAAGATTACTTGCAAAAACAAAATATAAAGCCATGAGGAGTTGCTTGCGAGAATGGTTTGAGTAGGTATGATTTAAGAGTGAATATAAATGTTGTGAGGCGATGAGAGGTCAGAAATTCTGATTATATAGTCAATTATAGTCGTCTAGGGTTAAGAAAGAATAATCAAATCACCATAATGACTATAATATTCTCAAATTAATTCGACGTAACTTACGCTTCACTACAAATGTAAATTTGCGATAATCTGCGAAATCGACAACTATTGTATTGATCAAGCAAATCTATAATATTTCGGTCATTATGAATGTAATATTGACAATGTAATTTGACGTAACTTGCGCTCTACTACAAATATATACTTGCCATAATACTCGAAATCGAGAACAATTATCTAGATCAAAAAATATTACATTAATTATCGCCGTAATTTAATTTCATTACATGTATTTAAATGTATTCAAATTAATATTGATTGACAAAAATTAAGGGGGCGAATTCATCAAATTGCCGTATTAAAAGAATATAATTGCTCAATAAGTAAATTAGAAATCATATTCCTAAAATTTAGGAATATATGGTTGTCGTAGAAACTGTACATTTTATAAAAGAAGAAATATAATTTACAACCAATAATGAGGATCCTATATTAAATGACTTGCATAAATCCCAATATAATTATACTCGAAATTGTTATATATAACGAATTAGAAAAAAAATACGACCAAAACTTAAGCCTAAAATATGGACTCAAAATTTCTATATAACTTTTATATATTTGTTTTGGAATATGATAAACCAATGATAATAAAATACTGTCATTTTGATTTTACAGATTTGTATATAAGACAGTACAAAACTATAATTTAGGTAATGTATTTTGGTACACTTACCAAAAAAAAATATTATACAACAAATAATGAGGAAATAATCACTGGTTATATGCCTTGCATAAAATCTGATAATGTTTATCCATTAACGAATCAGCGGAAACAAATACATTTTTTACTCGAGCTCAAATTACTACAGCTCAATTCGGTATGCTATAACAACTATAAAATGAGCTATACCAAAAAATATTTGTATCATCATATATTCCACAAGTGTGAAAACAAATGATCAGCATCACACCATTATATTATGCTTTCTTGATTTTATGTAAATATGATCATAGACCAAACTATGGTGGTGAAATAAAATATAATATATTATAGACCTGGGAATATGTTAATGAAATAAAGTATTTTTTTTGCCAATTAGAAGGAACTTGGAAACTCTAGTATCAACCAAACTTAACATGTATCTATCAAGTTGGTAATATTTTTATATTATACAATATGTGTTTCAGATTTCTTTTAGTGTAGGTGGTCGATTCAAGTTGGTTATTATAGTAAAAATACAATAATAAAAATTAGTTAATATTTTTATATTATACAATACATGTTTCATATTTTCAAATGCCATTTACGTATTTTTGAGTATATGCATATACGATTTTGTCTGTTAAAATAATTAACCAGCACCAATATAGTATATCATAGACCAAACTCTTCATACTATTGTTAATACTTTTGTCAAATTAAATGAACAATGGCAGTCTATGTAATTAAGCTAGTAAGAAAAGGGTTTTTAAATATATAGTGTGAGAGTGATTGTGGTGTTGCGGAAATGACATTTTGGTTAATCACACATAAAGAGAAGGTTATTTAATAATAGTGATTCTCAGATAATATAAAAGGGATAATAATAGGTTTAGTGGCAGTATAATTTATGTATAATGCTAACACATTTTACCATAAGCAGACTTTTTAACCATATGAATGGTTAAGCTTTTCATTGCTTCTCCATGTTAACGGGAGCTTTGCTCTGCAAAATGGACTTGCTCTGCTCTGCCTTTAGGGACTAAAGATGTTCAATCACAGGAGAAAACATTGAGAGCATATGACTTGTCAGGTTGGACGTGAGGAGTATAGTGGTCTGAGTTTTCACAAACTTGACTGTAAAAGACTAACTATTGAGCCTCGAACTCCCCATGTTGAAAAAAATGCTTCATTATGAATGTGATGCTTACGGTTAAACAAATACAATGGCTTGAAAATCAATAGTCATAGTGTGAGAGACCAACTATTTAAAACTATGTTCCGTGAATGTGCTTTGGTCTGTAACTGACTGTGTTCGAGAATACCAACCAAGCCATTTCAATCAGCTAATCTAGTTTCAGTCAGCTTAAGGGCGAAAACTTAGATAAAGATTGTGCAAGAACTGAAATCAAATCACCAGATACCAGAGTAAACACAAAAGAACCACAGTTGTCTCAACGTAAACAAAGAAAACTAGTAGTCAAACAAAAGGTTCTTCCAAAATAAAAAAAGATAGATAGATAAACAGACGTAGTAGAGAGAATCATATGATCACTCGCTGTTGGTACTGTTGCGAGGTGCAATGACAATTTTGAGAACACCAAACTCTGCGTCGTAGGCTATCGTCTGGGTCAAAATCGAAGGCAGAGGGTCAGAAGAGGAAGAACAACTGATGACACATCCCAAGTAAACACGGCCACTCTCATCATGCTCGTCCACGTTCTTAACCTCTGCGTAGAACCTGACTTCATGCTCATTAGCAAGCACTTCCACATCATCACAACAAACACCAGGTATATCCACTGCGAAGTAGAGACCATCGCCGGGTAATGGTACTCCAACGACCGCTCCCTTACGACCTTTCACCAGAAAGGGGTGATCCTCAAGGAGTCTCCCAGACTTACCTGTCAGAACGATTCAACAGAAACAAAAATAAAAAAACAGAGCAGTTCAAAGAAATACATAATATGGTGAGTGGTTTCATGGGTTCGAACCTGCGTTAGGAGGAACTGTGTGAGTACACTTCTTGTCATGGTCTTTCACCTTGACCCTTGAAACAATCATCCTCAAGACTCCGTCTTTCATCTTGGCATCCACGCCGGTGATCTCGCAGCAGTCACAACCTAAACCGGCGGATCCGGAGTACTCACGAACGCCTTCCCTTTGGTTGCCGGCGGGAGTTTCGCCGGAGAAAAACACAAGCTTTTTTCTCACGGCGTCGACTCTGTGGCGAACGCCGTCGTCTGGAACGCCTGGCAAGTCGACGCGCACGTGGAGGTTGTCGTTCTCCAGAACCTTGACGTGGATGAAACCCTTAGGACCAGCTTTGAGGAACTGGTTGTTGGTCGCGTAAATACCCTCTGTGTACAAAAAAGGAAAAGGTCGATTTTACTTAGTTTGCAAGAAAGTAAAAACAGAGGCAAAGAAGAGACACTAGCAAAGATCAGCGAATACTTATTAATTAAAGAGCTAACTCAGCTAAAGAAGGAACCTTTACAATAAAGAAGGAACCTCGCTACAACAACACAAATTAAACAACAAAGAAAAAACGAACAGATCAGTCACTGAACATTGAGAAAAGCTAACAGAAACATAAAAGGATCAAACTTTATGTAAAAGGATCAAACTTTTCGTAAGAAGAAAATGTGTAATGAAGAAATAAGAAGGAAACCGTACGGATAGGTGGAGGGTTGTTCGGCACATCGCTACCGGAGCTTCCCTGGCTCATGTTTCCTCTGGAGCTTCCTGATTTACTCATTCTTGCAAACGACGTTGTTTTTAGCTGGTTTGGGATGTGGATTGTGTGTATGCAATTACATGACTGAGTGCGACCCTTAGGACCAGCTTTGAGGAACTGGTTGTTGGTCGCGTAAATACCCTCTGTGTACAAAAAAGGAAAACGTCGATTTTACTTAGTTTGCAAGAAAAGTAAAAACAGAGGCAAAGATCAGCGAATACTAATTAAAGAGCTAAAGAAGGAACCTTTACAATAAAACAAAAATGAAATCTTTGCAGTTTTGCAGCAAGTTCACGAATGTTAACAACTTTACAAAAGAAGCATGGGTTTATTTGGAGAGAAGAATGTCTCATCAGGTAAGAAAAAAACGATTTTACAAGGAAACCTTAAAAAAATAACAAAGTTACTACAGTGAGAAAATAGAGGAGGAAGAACGAAGAAGACCTCTGGTGAAAGGAAGAACGAAGTTCAGGATCGCCATCTCTCTTTCTCTCTCTCTCACTTCTCTTTTGGTTGCGTACAAATGGTATAAAAAATACTGTAAACGAAGCAGCTAGAGGTAAATAACATCGATCTTCTCTGACGTGGGCACTACAGCTGTCTCCTTTTTCACCACGGTAAAACTCGTGTTGCCTCAAAAAAAAAAAATTATAAATCAAAAATTTTGACCGGTCGTATCTCATCTTTTCATCAAAAAAACACTGCTTTCCCTCTTGAATTCTTACCATGATGAGCTGTCCATCCGTTAGTGCCTATAGGTTGCTCTCCTTCAATATGCTTTTTAAATGCGACAAAATAGGGAAATTAGGGCAAACTCGTCTCCCTCGCTTTATTTCAAACTTTTCTTTTTACCAGAAGATCAAGATATCATTAATGCATGCAACAGGTCGCTGACCTCACTTATTCTCTTTAAGCTGTCAAACTTTTTTTTTACTCCTTCCTTGTCTACTTTTCACATACGACAAACCAAAAGTTAACAATGCAATGCAGTGCAACGTCTCCTTTCTTTTTATTGATTCAACTTCTCTCTGGTAAGTTGGTCTGTAACAATCGTTTATCACTGCAGTTGTTTCCAAGTTTATTTTTCATGGTTTTCTACCTAGTATTTATTTATAGTTTTTCCTTCATTTGTTTGTTTGCTTTTTGACAACAATTTAACGTTTGTTACTTTATACAAAACATCCCCTTAAATATCACGAAAGTAGATCCAAAAGAAACGTTTTGACGACATTCATGAGACAATTATACGTAGAAGAAATCAAAAGCATCAACCACTAAATATTATTAAACCAGGTTCAACAAAAGTTCACCCTTTATTAAAAACTGGACAAAGAAAGAGACAGTACTAGACACGCAAGAGATACGATCACAACCATAGACGGATAAAGACAAAAGGACGTACGGTACAGACTCTCTCATCAAACCACGTCGTCTCTTGTGATCTTGCAGTTGACCATCCTGTTCTCAATGACGCGCTTGACGTTTACCCCGGGGACCTTAGGGACGGTGATCCACAGCACACCATCGCGAAGCTTTGCCTTGGCTTCGCTGACCTTGTTAGCCACTGGGTTGAACACCATGGTTCCTCCGTATCTGCGACCGTCGTGGTCGTACTCGGACATCACAGGTTCGTCGGCGAAGAAATGAACGTTGTTGCCGTCGACCCAGTACGTGAGGTCAGAGGCGGGACAACCAGGCAAGTCTACCCTGTAGATCACGCTATCTTTCGTCTCTATCACCTCGTACACCGCTTGGTTACCGCTTTTCAGGAAACGGTTCCTCGCTATAACACACAAACAACAACAACAAAAGTGACAGATCAGACACTGGACATAGAGAAAAGCTAACAGAAACGTAAAAAGTGTCAAACTTTATGTAAGAAGAAAATGTGTAATCAATGAAGAAGAAGAAGGAAGACGTACGGATAGGTGGAGGAGAGTTCTTCGGCACATCGCTACCGGAGCTTCCCTGGTTCTTGTTTCCGCTGGAGCTTCCTGATTTACTCATTCTTTAAAACGACGCTGTTTTTTTGCTGCTTTGGGATGTGGATTGTGTATGCAACATGACTGAGTGCGACTTACTATTTATAACGGAGGGGGATATGTAATTTAGTGAGATTACTTTAGGGTTGGTAAAAAGGCTTCGAGTAAACTTAGTCGGTCCATTTAGGTTGTTTCTAAATGGGCCTAGTTGACCGAAGTTAACCGGTCTTGTTATGTTTCTTAACTGAATGGGATTGTAATCCCATCTTGTCACATTTAGTAGTTGTGATCAAGTATAGTAAGTTTCCTTATCTTTATTATGAGTGTAAACTGTCATCTTTTGCGTCTAAGTGGATTATGTGGGTGGGACTTCTTTGCATTAGATGTTCATTATTTCCTCGGTCTACCAGAAGCTTAGCCCAACGTATGCCTCTATTTTCGTGAGCAAGCTCGACAAATGCAAAGGCTTACACAAAGACCTTCTTAGGTGTTATAACCTTTGTTCATGGTATAACATCTTCTGACAAATTGTGGATTTCAATCCAATCTGATTTAGATTTGGGTGTCATAATTTGACATTTATTCTAAAAATGTTTATATCTGAGATTTCAAGTGATGATAATGTTATGAGTGTGAGGTTTGTGGTTAATCAAGTACAATGGCTTGAAGATCATTAGAGTATGTGGGAGTGAGGCAGAACATAAAAGTGGCGTTTTTGATTTTGTTGTTAATAACTTCGCATAAAAACAAAGGAGGTACGAGCTATACAGACGTGGCACTCTATAACTGGCTTCTTTATTTTCACCTCCATATACCCTCTCTTTTGCCTGACTTTGCCTCATTGAGGCTGACGTCATGACGCGGAGATTAGAAACAATTTGACCGTCGTCACACTGTTATCTTTAATGTTTTTCCTTTTTAACCGTGAAAAAATCAGAGTGGACGATGAGCTGTCATTGCTCTCCTTCAATACCATATTACCATTCACATACGACCAAGAAACACGTTAAACGGGACATCTCATCTCTGCTTTCATATTCACTTTTTTACAGAGGAAACATTGAATCCGCCGCTGGCGTCAGCGATCATTTACTGCTTCATCCTCAAAACGACACTGTTTTGCTGTTTTGCTGTTTTGGGAGTGGAGTGCAAGTATAAAAAGAGAGCGGGTAATTTTACGCGCTAATGTGTCTTCAAGGGGCTGAGTTAAGCTAGTATGAGCCCATTACTCGGCTACCAAAACGAAATATAAAGTTATTATCGGACATAACGAAAAAGCCCAAGACAGTGAAACTTGCTTTGATTTGGGGGAAATATTCTTCTTCTTTTTTGAACACCGGGGAAATGTTCTTAAAAATGGAGCAAACCGAACAGAAAAAACAGCTGGGGTTAGATGTGTGTGGTGGGGTTTATTGCCATCAAGCTGGATCGACCAATCAGATCAGAGAGCTGTAGGAGAAAGGGCCCTAGTTTCCCACATTTGGCGGTCTTGATCTTCAATGGACAACACAACCATTTGTTTGCTTTTCTAAGCGCATGACTAATTAACAAATAATCACCAGCTCCAGCTGTGTTAAGCTTCTAATGATATACTTAATGGGCCAAGATATTCGCTTCTCGAATTTAAAAGCCTATAAAGAAAATGGACCTATAAGGTAGATAAGGTTCCTTTGACCCGTACTGTTTTTCAGTATTTAATTTTGAGAAAATGTGGTTTGGTCAACAAAACCTTAAACCCAATGAATAGTGCTGACTCCATAGACTAGATATGCCTCCACGTGGAGTCGACCAAACCCACAAAAGTGAAACCTCTAGGCTCAAGTGTTTGAAAGCTGAAATGTGGGTGAGACTTGAGAGAGTATAGTTGGGGGTAGGCTTGATTCTTTGTTTCCCACTCCATCGCAAATTGTAGCTTATAGATAAACTAATTAATAAGTGTTTCAAAAGATAAATAATTAATAAAGAAAGAAAAAGGAGGAACGTCACAATTACATACACAAACGTAGCACCAAATTCAATTAAATACTTGATATGAAGATGAAGTTAAATGAAAGAGTAGGCGAACCACTCAGTAATTGCTTCCAAGTGCCGTCTCTCTTTCTTTTTCAACGACGGTTTGATTGTTTCGTTTCAAAGATTGACACTATCATCTAAGGTCAGCCATCAATAAAAATTTCTATATCTAATTAGAAAATTATATAATTATAAAAACGAAAAAGACTGTCGTACAGAGCTGTGTTACCTGAAGCCACGCAAAGAGTCTCTCTCCCTCCTTAATAACCTCCTCTTCTTTAACTCCTTATATATAGTGATTAAACATGCTTCTTCCATTTCTTAAACAGAAAGTAAACATTTAAAATGGGAAGCTTATTCATGTTACGTTGCTTCTTCTTGTTCTTGTTCTTGTTCTTGTTTGAAGGAGCGTTTGCAGCTGGAGGGAAGATATGGAGCAGAACAGAGATGGTGGAGATGGCTGGCTACGGTGAACAGAAACTCTCTTCCGTAATCATCACTGGATCTCTTCTCTGCGACACTTCACGTCCTCAACTTTCCTCTATAGCTATTCCAGGTAACCTATTTATGAGTCTCTCTATCTAATATGTTTTATTCTTTTTACCTGAATCCTGATGAATACTGAACATGGTTGATGATCCTCACAGGTGCAACTGTTGCCATCAAGTGCCAGACTGGATACAAAAGGAGATCCAAATGGATTAAAGCTGTTACTGATGATTTGGGAGAGTTTGAAATCGATCTCCCTTCCCAACTCCACGCAATCCCCGACATGGAAAACACGTGCGTCGTTAAGCCAGTACATGTGCCTAAGCTATATAGATGCAATCACAGATCAACCAATGCACAGAAAAGTATCAAGCTTGTTTCCTCTACCAACGGATTCCGAGTCTACACCTCAGGGAAGATCGAGTTACAGGGTCACAGTTCAAGATCATAGTAAGCTGCATGGTGTCAACATTTTAAACATTTAATCAGTAAAATTTCATGTTTAGCTGGCGCTTCAGTCACAGAACCGAGTCAGAGTCTCTCTACATTGATATCATGTTTCTACATTGTTTTTGATGTTTCCCATTATGTAATTAAGAACCGATGGTTGCATCATATGTGTAAAAAGGTTCTCATGATCTTCATACAAACAGCAGTACGGTCACATTGGCATATATATGAGATGAAATGTAACAGCACTGACCGAAATGAAATTTTGCTGATATCTCTTAGAGTTCGATCAACAGAAGAATGTAGGGTATAAATATCAGCACAGCAAGCTAAGATTATCAGCTTTATCATCAGGGATCTCAATGGAGAACTCTTCTTTAATAGCCATCACTATCTCCACCTTTGTCTAAACTGTCCATCGACAAATCTTTCTGAAAATCATGATGCAAATGCATCTTCTTTAGAACTGATAAAACACACGAACAAAATCAATTCAATAGAATAATTTTTGCAGTCCTAAAACAGATCCGTTGAATCCCAATTTCACAAAGATTTACACATGGTTGAGGGAACAAAACGATATGGAAGGAATCAAAATCGTGTTTATACAAAATTGAGACATCGAATTTCAAATAGAAACGCAGAGACTGATGATCTAATGAATAACATTCAACTAAGAGCTCTGACTGTTCATAGAAACCATACCTTGCAAGTGAGATTTTCTATTCCTCTGAAGCGGGAGAAAATGAGATGAAAGCAGAGAATCTTTCTGCAATCTACTTGAAACCTATTCGGGCTTGATATTCGGCCCAATAAATTTACGTTGAACGTTGCCTAACTTTATTAATGAGGCTTAACATTGTGGAGTCCACAATGTGGACCATTAGGCTATTATAGTGTTCACTAGAATAGGCCCGCCCTACGGACGGGATATACATATACTTGTTATTTATGTTTCTATTTTGTATGATTTTATGGTTTTATGTTTTAGGTTTACATTTGCAAGAAATATGTATAATAATATTTTTTGTTTTTTTTCTAAAAAAAAATTAAGTGATGAGGGATATTATATTAATTTTAACTAACGTTTGATGTTCGTTTATTTTTCTAACTTGTTTATGTTTTTATTTGTTATCAAGTATATTTTGTGATACTATTTCAGCTATTATTTTTATTTTTTGTTATGTTTTTATAATGAAAACACATTTTTATATCATCTTCACATATGTCCAACTAAAATTCTTTATTTTTTTATTAGTCTTGTTACAAATTATAAGTTTATATTAGCATGACACGATTTTCATGATTAAAATGGTATACATTTTCTTAAATGTTTGCTCAACTTTTTATATATAGTAAATAGATTTGAGTTTTTATTGTTGGGGTAAGGTTTAATACTCAAAACATTCATTATTTCATATTTTGTATATATCA
>WHPY01000005.1:5852156-5904245 GCA_019776045.1 Brassica rapa x Raphanus sativus
CGGGATATACATATACTTGTTATTTATGTTTCTATTTTGTATGATTTTATGGTTTTATGTTTTAGGTTTACATTTGCAAGAAATATGTATAATAATATTTTTTGTTTTTTTTCTAAAAAAAAATTAAGTGATGAGGGATATTATATTAATTTTAACTAACGTTTGATGTTCGTTTATTTTTCTAACTTGTTTATGTTTTTATTTGTTATCAAGTATATTTTGTGATACTATTTCAGCTATTATTTTTATTTTTTGTTATGTTTTTATAATGAAAACACATTTTTATATCATCTTCACATATGTCCAACTAAAATTCTTTATTTTTTTATTAGTCTTGTTACAAATTATAAGTTTATATTAGCATGACACGATTTTCATGATTAAAATGGTATACATTTTCTTAAATGTTTGCTCAACTTTTTATATATAGTAAATAGATTTGAGTTTTTATTGTTGGGGTAAGGTTTAATACTCAAAACATTCATTATTTCATATTTTGTATATATCAGATGTACTTGTATTTTTTATTTATTTTACATATTTTTAAAAATTCAATAATTTAAATAATTGAACATGAATATATAATTCACTATATTAGGAAATTATTTGTTTAAAAAGAGAATCAAAACATAATATTAATTATCAATATTCAAATAAATATATGACTGAATATTTTATATATTATTATATTTAAGAACTAAAGAAACAATTTTATCCCAATAAGTTATTAGGTTTTCTAAAATAAATATAACTTATTAAATTTAGAATAGTTTTAATAATGGCTTCCTTATATATATAATTAATTTACTGTATGGTTAGAGAAAGTTGCTGTATTTTTATTAAATATTTTTGTCTGATTTATTAGCTATCATTTATCAAAAATATAATTTACTTTAAACATATATATCATGGTAGAACAATTTTTTACTATAACTTTAAATTAAATTCTACAGCAAGAGTTTTTTGGAGTCAGAAAGTTATAACGAAAATAGCTAACCCAATAGTGGATTCCGCAGCTGCCACCGTTGGAACTAATGAAGCAAATACTTAACCTATCATATAAAAATACCAAATACTTCGAGCGGGATGTAACTCAATTTTTATTTTTTTGTTGCATAATGTTGTTATTGTTGGGTAAGTTTAGGCAGTAATATTTTGTTGAAAATACTGTTAATAGAATGATTCTGATATTGATGACAAAAAAAAGAAGGAAAAATGATTGCTAGCTACGTGAAGTATTAGCCATCACATGGCTAACCATGCAAAGTATATTAATGTATACCTAGCTACACGAAGTATATGTTATGTATGACAATATCTCTCAACTTAATGATGTTATGTAGCTAACATCATAAGTTTAATTTTATTCATCGAAAAAATAATGTAGATGGCAGAGACCGTTTAAATATCTCGTTTCATTAATTAAAATACGACCAATCCGACAATAGTTTAACTAAAATTAGACTTTAACACAATGTATTAAAAGCGTAAGAATTTTTTAATACATATCCAATATACAAAATCAATATATTTTAACATTTTTGATATGTAGTGTTTTAACATTTCTTTTAGTGTATTTGAAAACTATATATTTATATTATTTTATTTATATTAGATATGAAAGTAAGATATTGTGTAATTTAGTTTTTAATTATCTTAATATTTTTTATGAAATTTTAATAATTTTCTATAATTTGTTTGATGAATTGTATGATATATACTTATTTGATAAACTTTAATTACAAAACTTATTTGACGTCAATTCATTGACTCTAACATTTTATTTGTTTAAAACTTATTTGATGTCATTTAAACAAAAAATAATCTCTAGTGTATAATTATTAATTATTGAATTTCAAGAATAAAATAATATAAGAATATAATATGGTTTATTAAGTTAAATGAATGCAATTTTTATGAAAATATAAATAAAAAAATTCATTGATTTTAAGTAATTTAATTATTTTTATATTAAACAAATAAGATATTAGAGTTAGTAAATCGACATCAAATGATTTTTATAATAAAAAAAGATCAAATAAAGAAATAATTATATATATATCACACAATTAATCAAAAGAATTGCATATATTTTATTGAAATTTAATAACAAAACAGACTAAACTAATTAAAAAAATTAAATAATATCTTATATAACTTTTATATTTAATATAAATAAAATGATATAATTGTATAGTTTTCAAATACACTAAAATAAAAAATGTCAAAACACTACTTATCAAAATTTTATAAAACATGTTGCTTTTATAAATTAGATTTTGTTAAAAATATTTTAACGCTTTTAAAATGAGGATCAAAATCTAAATTTTGTTAAATTACCGTCAAATACACCATATTTTAATTGATGAAACGGTAGATTTAAACGGATTCTGACATCTATATAACTTTTTTGAATTAATGAAATTAAACTCGTGATGTTAATTGCATAACATCATTAAGTTGAGGGATGTAGTTATGCATAACATATACTTCGTGTAGCTATGTATACATTAGTATACTCTGCATGGTTAGTCATGTGATGGCTAATACTTCACGTAGCTAGCAATGATTTTTCCAAAAAAGAATGATTCTGATATTATTTATTAATTTTGTTAATCCTGGAATGCCTTGTAGAGACTAACCATACTCTTGTGAAACCCTTACCCACGTTTTGTTGGTTATTAAATTCAAGGTTAAATTTATTTAACTTGTGAAGCATTAGCTTCATACAGTTATTTACTTGGCTAATCTGAATTACGTAAATGCATTATGGTAAAATACTATTGACTGTCACAGAAAGAAAAGAAAAATATGAGAACTGATAACTAAATTTTGTAAATGCACACTTTGCAAATATGTTCTTAGCAAACACAAAAGTGATTATATATGTAGAATTAAAGAAATACTACACAAAGATAAAGTACATAGAATACTTTTTAACCAATAACACTTCTATGAAGTCTCTGTACCGTAGCCAATTAACAAAAAAAAAGAAGTCTACACCGTAATGTGAGAAACATGCAACTATCAACATGAGCATGGCAGAGTCGAACCAAAGACCCATCTTCATCAATAACGTCGATCGCTTTATCGGTAAGAAACCAATCACTATTCAATAAGGAGAAAGAAACTGATTTGAGTAAATGCTACAACTATGTCTAAAAATCACGTGTTAGCAAGAAAATTTATGACTGAAGCGAATTGAGAATTTTTTATCTATCTAAGACAAAACACATATGTTTACTCTCTTATATGCCTATCAACCAAGTAGCGTACATGATGCTTACAATTTCCTGCTTTATGGTTTCATTTTCTTTGACGTATTAGAATGCATAAGGAAGTTAGCGAGAGTATTGTACGGGTTTGTAGATTTTCAACAGACGGTCAAGTTTTGAGCATTAAACTAATAAACTGGAAAATACCTTTATCAAGCAAACTTTCAGTCCTCTCTCAAGTACCACATTAGGTTCTACATATTCATGAGCACTGCAGTCTGCACCAAATCTAAGAACTAAAATATTAATCAGACCCAAATAATAATTAATCTAGAGCAAATTAAGAGACATATATTGCAATGTATTAAAGAAGACAAAAGAATTACCTTTGAAAGTGATAGACAAATCGTGAGCTACATGCTTTACTATACAACTCCAAATGTCTGAATGCTTCTATTTCACATTTGCTTGAACAACATTTTTAAAAAGTTTGCAATCCAAGCCTGCAAAGATAAGACAAAACCAACAGTTCCATTTATAATTTTATTTTGTCTCCAATCTGAGGTTTTAATTTAAAAATATATGATGGAATTATAAGTAAAAACATTCCACTTGCCATAGCTGTTGACCATGACCAAAAGATCTCATGTGATTAGCTTGGCTTTTGTTGATCAGTTCAGTTCACAATCTTCTGACCCGTTGAAGATTTGCAGTCCTACTCTGTAAGGATAAATAAAACACCAAAAAAACATAAATATGTTTAACTAAAATTAATAAACAACAGAATAATAACCAATAAAAAGAAAAGTAGGAACGATCTGAGGAAGCGAAGTCCGGCGAGTAAACCAGCGACCAAAAACCCTAAAGAAACAAACGAAGAACCCACCCGTCAAGGGTTACTCGCCGCAATGAACCTTCAGTGGCACAAAACCACCACCGAGAGGCGAGAAGAGGCTGGAGCTTCCAAATTCGTAGAGAGCTACCGGAACAGACCATAAAACCTCCACCACGGGCATAGAGTACCACCACAGAACCACCGAGGCATCTGACAAAGAGAGATCCAAGCAAGACCACATCGGCGAGAGATATAAGAGATACGAAGATGAGATGAGATCAAGGAGAGTAATACTCACACATATTTATACAGAACAAACACCGCCTTCCAGTTCGAAACAAAGCATTGAAGATGACATCGTGGGGGAGTGAATCTCTGGGATTAAACACAAAGCCTTTACTCCGACCGTTTCAGATCGTGGGAAGAAACACAAACGGTATGGAGTCGCCGTCGCACGAAGTGGAAGAGATAGCCTTCATTTGTTCTCTATAGGGCCGGACACAGCTTCAACTTTCACAGTCCAATCCCAAACAAACAAACGAAGCCTATTATACACAGATTAAATGAAACGCAGAATATTAATTATCTGGACACGTGGCGGCTCCAGGATACAGGAATTGATGACGTGGCCGCCTACGTGGATACTCCAGGAGGGATTAAAAGCTTCTTTTATATATAAAGATCCTGCTCAGTTCTTTTGAAATGTTTTATTCCCGGTTTAGTAAGGCTGTTTCGTCTACGTACGTAGGGTACTAATAACAAACCTTTTATATAAGAGATGATTAGTAAACACTAAACAGGCTATAAGCCTAAGCAAATCTCCTATATATTAAAGGAGAAGCATTTTTAAGGTTTTCCTTAAACGGTTTTCGTGAAAATGCATGAGAAGGCTTCATTCCACGTGTCGCGCTGTGAGCGATTTTAAGAAAAATCATTTAATGTTTAGCTTTCTTTCCTTATTTGCTTCAATGACAAGAAACTTAACGATTTTTTTTTCATGCTCGAACAGTTTCTCTTGACATAGTATAAAAACTAAGAAAAAGAGAAGAGCTTTAGAGACCAAACTCACCACCACGAACCAGAAACACTTAGAAGCATTTCATGTCGACGATGGATGGACCCGAGTCATCGTTCTCTCACTTAGAAGCAGTTCCAGCCAAACACTTGCCGTGTTCTGTCGCGGGTTTTTGACCCGAGATTGATGAGGCAGCACTTTTTTGAATGATGTATTTATCTCTCTTTAGTGAGCGCAAACTTTTTTGAGGCAACACTTATGTGTATGCGAGGATATAAGTAATGTGTATACCTATCGAAGTCATTCAAGCTTCGAAGGTGAAGACGGGGGAGGAGGGCGGAGGAAGAGAGTGGCTGGGTCTTCTTCCCTTACTGAGGACAAGAAACTCTCTTTTCTTGATCGGAAGATGGCTACCGCTACAGAGATAGCGAAGAGGATACATGTTAAAGCGAAGATGAGGCATATCACCGGGAAGTCGTTGTTGTTGTTGTCTCTCTTTGAGAGGAGTAACAGATGAAGTCTTGATTCGGGTGGGTTGTGTTGAACCCGCAGACTCTGTTCTTGACCCGACAGTCTCTGCATTTAGCGAAGTACGGGTCTCGAGACATTGTAGCATTTGTTTTCACAAACAATAACAGTTTGACACAAGCGATAACACATTCTATACAAACTATNCAACACATTCTATACAAATTATAAGAGTTCTTACTACAGTCTACCATTGTCAAGCATGCTTTACGAGTCATTCTCACGTGAATTTTAAAGCGAATGAAATACTACAATTTTATTACCCGTGAATTTTAATAATATGGTTAATATTTTTAAACCGATATCAATGAATTCTACCCATCCCGAATTAAACCGGATAGCATTAACGTTTGGACAATATCTATATTTTTGAGTGATTACCAAGGTAAATTGATGGTACTAAATGACATATATTTCACATTTTTTGTTATGAAAATTTATATATCTAAGAGTGATTGGCAAGGTAAAAATATTTTCCATTTAATACGATATTATACCAAGATACCACATTTATTGCATTAGGTTTAGTTAACCTATATAAGACTCACTGTTCCACATAATTTTATTCATTCACTACACCCGAAACCTTAACATGTTTATCTCATTCTCCTATAATGGTTGCGTTAACTTATGCGTCTGATTTGAAACTATTCAAGTCAATGTGAAAGATTATGGTTAAAATCATTCGTTTGTGGAAGCAGTATTCTGTTGGTGGTGGTCTAACTATTGAAATGGTTTTTATCGATTCCAATGTAGGCATCTTTACTCTTCACCTGAATAAATTTTATAAATTTCGTTTTCTTTATTTAAACATGTCTAAGTTTCGAGTTTTTATTTATTTCGTAGGTTGTGAAGATGTTTTACGCAGACCAAATTGAAAAATAAATGTTAAAACATAATGCTTGATTGTTAAAGTTCATTGGGCTTATGTTTAATACATTGTAAGAATTAAACTCAGCAGGCTCATATATTAATGTTATTGTTTATGTATATATTTTTATACAACGATTTATGTATATAATTTAATTGTCATTATTTTAAAAAATATTTTGTAATGACTAAGTATATTTTATATTTAATTAATTTTAATTTAAGAATTAAAATTTTCATTTGTTATATGAACAAACATTTCTTTCAATATTAGCTAACGCCATATGTATATAGCGATGAAATCCTTTTAAAAACATTTTACACACACACAAATATGCACATTAAAGTTAGTACTTATTATTTTAAAATCTTCATTTCACCATAACCAAATTGTAATGAAATGAATTGTTTTATAGGCATCTTTGTTTTCTTCAACAGTTATATAAATTTGATTTTATTATGATTTTTTCATAATTTATAATATGAAACGATTGGTTTATATTAGAATTGTCTAAAATTCAAAGAACATGAAACCAAACAAATACAAATAGTTTTTAGTTTATCACTTAAAACCCAAAAATCTTAACCATTTTAACCAAACAAACAAAAATAAATATGAATTTAGAATGTATTTATATCATAGGATCTTAAAACCCGAAAACAACCCAAAACTAAATTAATATCCAAAATAAATATACTTAACGTTTTAATATCTTAAAAATAATCTCATCCCGTGCAAGGCACGGGTTATCATCTAGTATTATGGTTATTGGAAGATATTCAGTATCTTTCTCTTTAAAAATGTTGGAAACTTGGAATGGGGAATTTTTTTTAGAAAGAAATTTGTTTTAAAAAAGAAAGCTTCAAGCTCTTATTTACTTTTTTACTATTTTAATTGTTACTGTAGTTTTTTTTTTATATTTTCACACTTTTTCTAATTTGGATTTTGTTTCTTTAATCTTTAAAAAAACTGTAAACTGAGTTATATATAAAGAGACAAAGAAACACTGAAGTGTATGAAGTTCTTGTCTTTCTTCTTTGTTAAATCTTTAGAGATATTGACATATTCAAACATGAACAAAAACGAATTAAATGGCAAAAGGTATTGCCTAGAATGTAGGCAACGTAGTGTGAGGGCAACATGTGGCAAACATGTGGATGATGATAAGCCAAGAAGGACAAAGAGCAATCCATCATCTATCACAACAATAATATCCATTTATGTGAAGTGGACCAAAAGAGAGAGAAGGCGAGTGTTACAGTCCTCAAAATACAGACGAAACATCCTAATCCCTTAGAGCTTCTTCAAGACTTCACTGGAACCCTCACCCACTGCCCCCACACTCCCTGTATAAGGAGGTTTTCTAAACCCACAAGACACTCTCAGTAACAATTAACAAGATGCGTTTGCTAGCAGAAGAAGTAGCTACAGCTTCTTCACCATTATCCTCTGCTTCTTCTACGGAATGTAACTCTCATACTTGCAGATGGAAGCCTTACTCAAACTCTAGCGAGTTCCAAGCAAACGCATCTGTTCTCCTCATCCTTTTTGTCTCTGCTCTCATATGCGGTCTCTCTCTCTGCGCTGCTATACGTTGCTTTCTCCGCCCAAATCTCCAAACTGACGACAACGAGCACAAGCCTGATCCTGAAGCGGATGTTTCATCCACCGTACCAACTCCAACGCTAGTCTACTCCTCTGACCTCGAGCTTGCAGGAGCTGAAGCAGAGTGTGCTATTTGCTTGTCTGAATTCGAACCAGGTGAGGGTATCCACGTGCTGGAGAAATGTCATCATGGGTTCCATGTCAAGTGCATCCACAAGTGGCTATCTTCCCGCTCTTCCTGTCCCACTTGCCGGACTTCTATCTTCTCACAAAACACCTTAGACTCCGCAACATCAACGGTAGCTCCTTCAACAAACCAGATCAATGCTTAGCCTTTCTAATTTCTTCTTTCCAAAAGGTTTACACCTTTCTGTTTTGTCTTTCGTTATATCGAACGCTTAGATTTATATTATGTGTTTTGCTTGAGATTGCTACTCTGTTCATGTTATGTACCAAAATTTTAGTTACTACTTGTATGCATCATCAAACTATAATAATCATAAGCTCTAACACAGAAAACATGGCCAACTTGCCAAAAAAACACACACACACACAAGGACCGATCAAAGGGTTTTGCTACATGTTCAAAATGCAAGATACCGAGTTTCTTGGTAAAATTGACTTTTCATATGATGATGACTCAAAATCATTTTTCAACGACAATCAATAATCATATACGTCACGCAATGTGTAGAAAGGAATCAACGTTGTACCTATTTGATCACGATTTCCAATCTTCATCCATATTTTCATCAGTAACCTTTGCACCAAACTTTAATTTCCCCATATCAGTGTTCTGAAACGGTCGAACAAGGTTAAATTGCGAACCGAAAGCATATTTAGAATAAATATATATTTTTCTCATTTCTTATTATATTTTTTTTCTTTTAATCTCTACAATTTACAAGTATAAATCTTAAAAGGTTAATTTATTATTTTTGGGTATGTATTTAGTTTTATTTCATGATCAAATTACTGGAAAGTTAAGTAATTAAATTCAAGTAAGTTTGCATAAAATTGGAAGAAAAAAAATAACAAAGCATGTATACTTTATTCTAACTTTCTATATTTTTAATTCAACTGAATAAGGTTAAAATATGGACCATGACTTGAAAGGTTTCTTTTTGTTCAGTTTGGTCCAATTTTGAAAACATTGACCCAAATCAAAGCATTTTCAANGGGCTATACCAGCATAAGTCAGCCCCTTTCGGTAGATGGCAAGATTATAAAATTACTCGCTGTAGTTGCACACTCCACTTCCAGAACAGCGAAAACTGCACCGTTTCGGGATGAATCACAGAATCAGTAAATAATCGCTGACGTCAGCGGGTATTAAATGTTTCCTCTGTAAAAAAGTTGAAGATGAAGGCAGAAAAAAAGAAGTCACATTTAACGTGTTTTATGGACGTATGTGAACGGTATGGAAGGAAAACAATGACAGCTTTATCGTTTTCACAGTTAAAAAAAAGACTTTAAACTAAACAGAGTGACGTAGGGGAGGGGAGACGGGCAGTCAAATTGTTTTTACTCTCCACATCACGACGAGAGCCTCTTTGAGGCAAAAAAAGAGTGTATATGGAGGGTGAAAATAGGCCAGCTATAGAGTGCCACGTCTATATAAGCTCGTACCTCCTTTTTATTTTTATGCTAAGTTATTGACGACAAAATCAAAAACGCCATTTTTAAGCACGAAAGAGAGAGAAAAGATACAGAGAAAGAAGAGAGAGAGATGGTTGGGTTCACCACCTGCATTGACATTTCGACGATTCCCACCAATAATGGTCTGTTTCTTTCCTCCATCCTCTTCTCTTATTATCTCCCTTTTAGTTTTTTTTCTTAGATGTTTCCATGAATACTTGTTTCTCTGATTATCTAAAGACATGTTTTTTCACTGTGCTTCTTCTTCTTCGGTTATGTCTTCTCGCTGACGTTCTTACGTTTTGCTTTTTGGAACAGAGGGGTTTTACGCGACCAACAACCAGTTCCAGAAAAGAGGTCCCAAGGGTTTCATCCAAGTCAAGGTTCTCGAAAACGACAAACTTTACGTGCGTGTCGACTTGCCGGGGGTTCCAGACGACGCTGTCCACCACAGAGTCGACTCCGTTAGGCAAAAGGTGGTGTTTTTCTCTGCGGTGACTTTCAACGACGGCTACGAGAAGGAGGGCGTGCGAGAATACTCGGGAACCGCCGGTCTGGGATGTGACTGCTGCGAGATCACCGGAGTGGATGCCAAGATGAAAGATGGAGTCTTGAGGATGATTCTCTCGAGGGTCAAGGTGAAGGACCATGACAGAAAGTGTACCCACACCGTCCCTCCTTTCACAGGTTCGATTCCCATTCGCCTCTTTCAAAAGTTATTACCTTTTTACGTCTTTGCGTTACTGAGTATGCTTGTGGATAGGTAAATCTGGAGGACGCGTGGAGGAGCATCCGTTTGTGGTGAAAGGTCGTAAGCGAGCCTTCGTTGGAGAACCGACAGCTGATGGAGGTCTTTTCTTCGCTGTGGATGTACCTGGTGTTGGCGATGGTGATGTTGAAGTGCTTGCTAACGAGAGTGAAGTTAGGTTCACTGCTGAGGTCAAGAACGTGTTCGAGCACGATGAAAGTGGCCGTCTTTACCTTGGAAGCGTCGATACTTCTTGGTCTGGCTCTTCTGCAGCTTCGCTTTTGAGTCATAACATCACCGGTGCTGTGAACTTTGGTGTTCTCAAGGTTCTCATTACCCCTCGTCGTCCCAACAACACCACCAACGAGTAATCAAATTATCTCTCCACTGCGTTTTATCTATCCCTTTTGTTTTATGAGTACTTGGATTGGGTAGTCTTGTTCGTTTTAACTTGTTGTGAATTGAGACTCTTGTTTGTGTTGGTTCTGCATTTGTGTTTGCTACGGAACTTAGTGATTCATGTCACTTGTTTTCTCAATCTAGACTTGTTTCCTAAGCTGATTGAAACCATCAAATGACCCACGTTAATACTGATAACTATAATTCTCTTCATTAGGATATCAATCTCTTCTATGTTTTGCATCACTTCCACATACTCTAATGATCTTCAAGCCATTGTAGTTAATAATTAACCACAAACCTCGCACTCATAACTTTTTTCATCACTGGAAATCTCAGATTTAAACATTTTTAGAATAAATGTCAAATTATCACACACACCATCTAAATCAGATTGGATTTCAAACCACAATTTTGTCAGAAAATGTTATAACTTATACCATGAACAAAGGATATAACAACTAAGAAAGGTCTTTGTTTAAGCCATTGCATTTGTCAAGTTTGCTCATTGAAACAGAGGCATACGTTGGGCCGAGCTTAATTCTGGTAGACCGACGAGATGATGAACATCTATTGCAAAGAAGTTGCATCCAATTAGACTCAAAAGCTGACAGATTCCATCATTAAAGATGTCTTTAACACAAACGTAATAAACATAAGGAAACTAACTATACCATAATACCACACATCACAACTACTATATGTGACAAGATGAATCCCTTTAATTTAAGAAACATAACAAGACCGGTTAACTTCGGTTATATTCTCAACCATAGGGATTCTTTAAAGTAACTTCGAAGGCTTATTCACTTAACCGAAATCATGAAGCAATTACTCGGTCGATAACTAGGCCCATTTAGAAAAAATGGACCGACTAATAAATTAATCATAGTCATTAGTCACAAATCCCCTCCGTTATATAAATAGTAAGTCGCAATCAGTCATGTAATTGCATACACACAAATCCACATCCCAAAACAGCAAAAACAACGTCGTTTTCAAGAATGAGTAAATCAGGAAGCTCCAGCGGAAACATCAGCCAGGGAAATTCCGTTAGCGGTGTGCCGATAAACTCTCCTCCACCTATCCGTACGTCTTCCTTCTTCTTCATTGATTACACATTTTGTTCTTACGAAAAGTTTGATCCTTTTACATAAAGTTTGATCCTTTTATGTTTCTGTTATCTTTTTATCTATGTTCAGTGACTGATCTGTCCCTTTTGTTATTATTGTTTGTGTGTTGTAGCGAGGAACCGTTTCCAGAAAAGCGGCAACCAGGCGGTGTACGAGTTGAAAGAGACGAAAGATAGCGTGATCTACAGGGTTGACTTGCCTGGCTGTCCCGCCTCTGACCTCGTCTACTGGATCGATGGCAACAACATCCATTTCTTCGCCGACGAACCAGCGATGTCCGAGTACGACCACGACGGTCGCAAATACGGAGGAACCATCGTGTTCAACCCTGTGGCGTACAACGTCAGCGAAGCGAAGGCCAAGCTCAGCGATGGTGTGCTGTGGATCACCGTACCTAAGGTCCCCGGGGTAAACATCAAGCTCACCGTCATCGAGAAGATGCTCAACTGCAGGATCACAAGAGACGACGTGGTTGGATGATGGAGAGTTGTCCGTATGTATTTTTGTCGTTATCCCTCTATGGTGGTGTGGTGTCTCTATCGTATCTCTCTTGCGTGGTCTACTGTCTAGGGTTTGTTTGGTCTTTCTTTGTCTAGTTTTTAATAAAAAGGGTGAACTTTTTTTGAATCTGGTTTGTGTTTATGTCTATGGTGGCGTCTGTTTATGTGTGGTCTTTCTGTTCTAGTTTTTAATAAGGAGTGAACTTTTATTGAATCAATCTGGTTTAATTATGTTTATAATGCTTAAGTGCGCTTTTGATTTCTTCTACGTATATTATCATCTCATGAATGTCGTCAAAACGTTTCTTTGAATCTACTTTCGTGATATTTAAGGGATGTTTTATATAAAGTAACAAACTTTTAATTGTTGTCAAAAAGCAAACAAACAAATGAAGGAAAAATTATAAATAAATACTAGGTGGAAAACCATGAAAAATAAACTTGGAAACAACTGCAGTGATAAACATCGGTTGTTGCGAACTTACAAGAGAGAAGTTAAATCGATAAAAAGAAAGGAGGCGTTGCATTGCATTGTTAGCTTTTGGTTTGTCGTATGTGAAAGTAGATAAGGAGGCAGTAAAAAAAAAGTTTACATCTTAAAGATATGATCTTGATCTTCTGGTAAAAAGAAAAGTTTGAGATTAAGTGAGAGAAACGAGTTTGCCCTAATTTTCCTATTCTGTCGCGTTTAAAAAGCATATTGAAGGAGAGCAGCTTGTAGGCAGTAATGGATGGACAGCTCATCATGGTAAGAATTCAAGAGGTGAAAGCAATGTTTTTTTAACGGTGGAGGTTAAAAATAATTATGAAAAGATGAGATACGACCGGTCAAAATTTTTGATTTTTAAATTTTTTTTTGAGGCAACACGAGTTTTACCTGTGGTGAAAAAAGAAGACAGCTGTAGTGCCACGTCACACAGAAGATGGATGTTATTACCTCTAGCTGCTTCGTTTACAGTATTTTCTTATACCATTTGACGCAACCAAAAGAGAAGTGAGAGAGAGAAGACAGTGAGAGAGAGAAAGAGAGATGGCGATGAGAAAATGCCTCAACTTCAATCTTCTTTTCACCAGAGGTCTTCTTCGTTCTTCCTCCTCTCTATTTTCTCACTGTAGTAACTTGTTATTTTTTTAGGTTTCCTGGTAAAATCGTTTTCTTTTTCCTTGAGACATTCTTCTCTCCAAATAAACCCATGATTATTTTATAAAGTTGTTAACATTCGTGAACTTGCTGCAAAACTGCAAAGATTTCACTTTTTTTTTTTAATTGTAAAGGTTCCTACTTTAGCTCTTTAATTAGTATTCGCTGATCTTTGCTAGTCTCTTCTTTAATTGCCTCTGTTTTTACTTTTCTTGCAAACTAAGTAAAAATCGACGTTTTCCTTTTTGTACACAGAGGGTATTTACGCGACCACAACCAGTTCCTCAAAGCTGGTCCTAAGGGTCGCACTCAGTCATGTAATTGCATACACACAATCCACATCCCAAACCAGCTAAAAACAACGTCGTTTGCAAGAATGAGTAAATCAGGAAGCTCCCGAGGAAACATGAGCCAGGGAAGCTCCGGTAGCGATGTGCCGAACAACCCTCCACCTATCCGTACGTCTTCTGGCCTTCTTATTTCTTCATTACACATTTTCTTCTTACGAAAAGTTTGATCCTTTTATGTTTCTGTTAGCTTCCTGTAGTGACTGATCTACCGTGTGGGTGCACTTTGTGTTGTAGCGAGGAACCGTTTCCAGAAAAGCGGCAGCCAGGCGGTGTACGAGTTGAAAGAGACAAAAGATAGCGTGATCTACAGGGTTGATTTGCCTGGCTGTCCCGCCTCTGACCTCGCCTACTGGATCGATGGCAACAACGTCCATTTCTTCGCCGACGAACCAGCGATGTCCGAGTACGACCACGACGGTCGCAAATACGGAGGAACCATGGTGTTCAACCCAGTGGCGTACAACGTCAGCGAAGCAAAGGCAAAGCTTCGCGATGGTGTGCTGTGGATCACCGTCCCTAAGGTCCCCGGGGTAAACATCAAGCTCACCGTCATCGAGAAGATGGTCAACTGCAAGATCACAAGAGACGACGTGGTTTGATGAGAGAGTCCGTACCGTACGTCCTTTTGTCTTTATCCCTCTACGGTGGTGTCTCTATCGTATCTCTCTTGCGTGTCTAGTACTGTCTCTTTCTTTGTCTAGTTTTAAATAAAAAGGGTGAACTTTTGTTGAATCTGGTTTGTGGTTTATGTCTATGGTGGCGTCTGTCGTCTCTCCTTCGTGTCTACTGTCTAGGGCTTATGTTATGTGTGGTCTTTCTTTTCTAATTTGTTGAATCAGTCTGGTTTAATTATGTTTACAATGGTTAAGTGCTTTTGATTTCTTCTACGTATAATCATCTCATGAATGTTCGTCAAAACGTTTCTTTGAATCTATTTTCGTGATATTTAAGGGATGTTTTACAGAGTAACAAACTTTAAATTGTTGTCAAAAAGCAAACAAACAAAGAAGGAAAATTAAAACTGTAAATAAATACTAGGTGGAAAACCATGAAAAATAAACTTGGAAACAACTGCAGTGATAAACAATTGTTACAGACCAACTTACCAGAGAAAAGTTGAATCAATAAAAAGAAAGGAGACGTTGCAATTGCATTTTTAACTTTTTGGTTTGTCGTATGTGAACAGTAGATAAGGAGGGGAGTAAAAAAAAAAAGTTTGACAGCTTAAAGAGAATAAGTGAGGTCAGCGGCTTGTTGCATGCATTAATGATATCATGATCTTGATCTTCTGGTAAAAAGAAAAGTTTGAAATAAAGTGAGGGAGACGAGTTTGCCCTAATTTCCCTATTTTGTCGCATTTGAAAAGCATATTGAAAGAGAATAGGCAGTAATGGATGGACAGCTCATCATGGTAAGAATTCAATAGGGAAAGCAGTGTTTTTTTTTTAACGGTGGAGGTTAAAATATTGATGAAAAGATGAGATACGATCATACGACCGGTCAAACTTTCGATTTTAAAATTATTTTTTTTGAGGCAAAACGAGTTTTACCGTGGTGAAAAGAAGACAGCTGTAGTGCCACGTCAGAGAAGATCGATGTTATTTACCTCTAGCTGCTTCGTTCACAGTATTTTCTTATACCATTTGTACTCAACCAAAAGAGAAGTGAGAGAGAGAAGACAGTGAGAGAGAGAGATGGCGATGAGAAAATGCTTTAACTTGACGGGAATTCCTTTCACCAGAGGTCTTCTTCGTTCTTCCTCCTCTATTTTCTCACTGTAGTAACTTTGTTATTTTTTTTAGGTTTCCTTGTAAAATCGTTTTCTTCTTCCCTGATGAGACATTCTTCTCTCCAAATAAACCCATGCTTCTTTTGTAAAGTTGTTAACATTCGTGAACTTGCTGCAAAACTGCAAAGATTTCACTTTTTTTTTTAATTGTAAAGGTTCCTACTTTAGCTCTTTAATTAGTATTCGCTGATCTTTGCTAGTCTCTTCTTTAATTGCCTCTGTTTTTACTTTTCTTGCAAACTAAGTAAAATCGACGTTTTCCTTTTTTGTACACAGAGGGTATTTACGCGACCAACAACCAGTTCCTAAAAGCTGGTCCTAAGGGTTTCACCACGTCAAGGTTCTGGAGAACGACAGCCTCCACGTGCGCGTCGACTTGCCCGGCGTTCCAGACGACGGTGTTCGCCACAGAGTCGATGCCGTGAGAAAAAGCTTGTGTTTTTCTCCGGCCAAACTCCTGACGGCAACCGAAGGGAAGGCGTTCGTGAGTACTCTGGATCCGCCGGTCTAGGGTGTGACTGCTGCGAGATCACCGGCGTGGATGCCAAGATGAAAGACGGAGTCTTGAGGATGATTGTTTCAAGGGTCAAGGTCAAGGACCATGACAAAAAGTGTACTCACACAGTTCCTCCTAACGCAGGTTCGAACCCCATTCACTCTCTTTCGAAACCACTCACCATATATGTATTTCTTTGGACCGTTGTTGTAAAATGCTCTGTTTTTTTTATTTTTGTTTCTGTTGAATCGTTCTGACAGGTAAGTCTGGGAGACACCTTGAGGATCACCCCTTTTTGGTGAAAGGTCGTAAGGGAGCGTTCGTTGGAGTACCGTTACCCCGTGATGGTCTCTACTTCGCAGTGGATATACCTGGTGTTTGTTGTGATGATGTGGAAGTGCTTGCTAATGAGCATGAAGTCAGGTTCTACGCGGAGGTTAAGAACGTGGACGAGCATGATGAGAGTGGCCGTGTTTACTTGGGATGCGTCATCAGTTGTTCTTCCTCTTCTGACCCTATGCCTTCCATTTTGACCCAGACGATAGCCTACGACGTAGAGTTTGGTGTTCTCAAGATTGTCATCGCACCTCGCAACTATACCAAGAGCGAGTAATCATATGATTCTCTCTACTACGTCCGTTTATCTATCTTTTTATTTTGGAAGAACCTTTGTTTGACTACTAGTTTCCTTTGTTTAAGTTGAGACAACTGTGTTGCTTTTGTGTTTGCTCTGTCTGGTATCTGGTGATTTTATTTCAGTTCTTGCACAATCTTTTATTTAAGCTTTCCCCTTAAGCTGATTGAAATGACTTGGTTGGTATTCTCGAACAATATCAATTACAGACCAAAGCACATTCACGGAACATAGTTTAAAATACTTGGTCTCTCACACTATTGATTTTCAAGCCATTGTATTTGTTTAACCGTAAGCATCACATTCATAATGAAGCATTTTTTTCAACATGGGGAATTCGACATCCATGTTGGAGGCTCAATAGTTAGTCTTTTCCAGTCCAGTTTGTGAAAACTCAAACCACTATACTCCTCAAGTCCAACCTGACAAGTCATATGCTCTCCTGTGATTGAACATCATTAGTCCCTAAAGGCAGAGTAAGTCCATTTTGCAGACCTAATAAAATGTACAATCAAAAAAAAAACAAAATGCCATAAGAAAGTAGTGAACAATTTTCATAAACTTAACATGTTATCATTGTTGCAGGTAATTAGAGCACAGACCATGAATAGCCTCTCAGTTTAGTTGACAAAGTGTTAAATAGTGGATTAGGATATGTTGCAAAAGAAGCTATAGATTCATTCGGGTCATAGTGAAAGCAGAAGAACAAAGAGAAATTCATTCAATGGCAAAGCTCTTCACACACTTAGAAGAATAACAAGTTTGAGTCGCATGGATAGTTAGATATTTCCCACTCCGTAGGTTCCCATGTGAGTGTGATAACCAACAAAGCAGAGCTTATGTAAACTTGAAGATGCAGTTAAAACCATTCAGGTAGGTATATATTGTAATTGCGAAACAACTCATATGGTTAAAAAGAAGCTAGTCTTAAAATGTGAAATTAGCATCATCCACTCGCTTTGAATATTAATGGACGAGACGAGACCAGCCTTGATTGTTTCAAAGTTCTGCGAGAAACGAAACTATACTATAATATTTCAAACCTCTGGCTAAACTAAAAGTTGGCTCTGCGACGCCGTTTAGAGTTTTTGATCAGTACTAACGTCTTACGACGACGTTTAGAGCCTAGTTTTGATCAGTACTATCTAAAACCGATTGATTTTGGGATCTCCTGAGAGAAGAAGAACCAAGAGAAAACTCACTCCGAAACGAAAAAAGAAAAAGCAAAAGAGGGAACAACGAAAATGGCAGGAAGATTGAGCGGTGTGGCCTCAAGGATAATGGGTGGAAACAGCGTCGTTGCACGATCCAACGCCTCATCTCTCCGCCAACGCGCCGGCATGGGTCTCCCCGTCGGCAAACACATCGTCCCCGATAAGCCGGTGAGTTCAAATCTCTCTCTCTCTTAATTTTGAAAATTCGATTCGATTTTATGAGACTCTATTATTCCCTCTTTGATGTGCGTCTCACTCTCAGCTATCGGTTAACGACGAGCTGATGTGGGACAACGGGACTGCGTTCCCAGAGCCTTGCATTGATCGGATTGCTGATACCGTCGGCAAGGTTTGTTTTAGAGTTTTTCTTCTGATTTGGCGTTAATCGATTGTTTTTAGTGATCGATTTGATTTTGGAGTTTTGAGTGAAACAGTACGAAGCATTGGGATGGTTGTGTGGCGGTTTAGGGTTCTTTGCGACTCTCGGTTTACTCGCTGTTGTGAATGACAAAGCTTCAAAGGTTCCCTTTGTAAGTGAAAAGTCCTTCAACTTCATCTCTATTTGCCATTTTTGCATTACACAATTGTTGTGTCTGCTTCTGAATCTTAGCCTCTGCTATATTGTGACTGTACCTGATATGAAAACATATACTTGGCATAGGCTTATTATGTCTTTGAGGAAATAGAACGTTTTTTTTGTAGGAATCTTTAGATAGAAATCAAGAAATTGTGAAAAAGAAAATGTTGTTGTTGTTCGTTTCTTCATCTTCTGAATGCAGCGATAATTAGATTTTCAGCTTTTGCATTTTTCCGGTTTTATGAATTTAACCAATCAAATTCTTGTTGTTTGGTATCGCTTCCGAACAAAGTACTGGAAGAGATGTTCTTTTATCCACGCTGTTTTCATCATTCTTTTTGTTATTGGTTGAGCCTGTACATAGAGTTTAAGAACACTTGAAAGAGACATTCACAATGTTCTTGTTAACTCACTGCATGCTTTAGCCTTTAACTAGAGGTGTATCAGCTACTAAAATCTATGAATTAGTTCGCTTAGACGTGTCCTTAGTGTTATTTTTCAATTTGAGCAAATAGACAAATAAAAAAATTTGCTACAATATCTTAACCCTCTGCTATACTGTGAATCTACTATGAATTCAGTTTTGTCAACCACATTGTCATTTTCGCTGTCACTAATATGAAACGTATACTTGGCATGGGCTTATTTTGCCGTACTCTTTAGATAGCTAGCTGTCAACAAAATGCGAAATGAAAACTTAGTTCACCACAAATACTTAGATAACAGAATGTTCTCGATCTTCTTTTCTTTCATCTGCTGAATGCAGCAATATTTTATCTTCAGCTTTCGCATTTTGCCTGTTTATGAACATATATTCTTGCTGCTACTGAAGATAGTGTTGGATATATGCTTTGTTTTCATCATCCTTTCTTGATTGGTTGAGCCTGTACACAGTTATTAGGAACACTGGAAAAAACACCCGTGGTGTTCTTGGGAACTAAGTACATGCTTAAGCTCTACCTAGAGGTGTATCAACAGCTAAATTTTATGAATTAGCTCGCTTACTGGCCACTGGTCAAGCATCATAGGCGTTGTATCAAAAACTATACTTTGATGAGTGTTGTTTTGAACTTTTGATGTGTTTCGAGTTATAGATGTTGAACAGCATACTAGGTCTAAGAAGATGCTCTTTGTCTATTTGTCTATACATGAGATAAATATCTGTTGTTGTTGGCTTACATATCATCTCTCTGGTCGCATTTTTCTCTTACCACTGGGTTACTTGTTTTCCCATTTCATTTGTATTTTCTTGTTGCTGCAGACACCAAGAGTGTATCCGTATGACAACCTGAGAGTGGAGCTTGGTGGAGAGCCATAAAGACCTATCAAGTGATCTGCTCTTCAAACTCAAGCGTGTTTTCTTCACAGCTTTGTTTTTCAAAACTTCTTTTAGTTTCCTGCTCAGAACTTGAAGACAAAAGAATAAAAGAGACATCGTTTTCATTTAGATGCGTTGTCTCTGTAACTAACAGTGACCATTTGGGTGGTATTCATAAGAGAAGACATCTGGTTTTTCAGCATATCTAGATTTTTTCTTAGGTTGTGTTTACACAAATGAACACAAAGCAGTAGCGGACATGTGTCATGTTAAGGTTTAAGCCTCGTACAATCCAAACAAAGGCTAAAGAAAAAAGAAGACGCAAATGCAAATTTCTGTGACTGGCATGCGTGAGTGGGGACATTGAGAGGGACATCAGACATGAACTAGTTCGTGTCTGTTTACGAATTTCCAAATTCATATTTGACAAATTTAATGGTTTTCCATTTTCACCGTTACGTATTCGGTACTTCTATCAAAATTCACCACGACAAGTCGGTCAGGAAAAAAATTTGTATCGCGCCTATGCTTATATATACAAACAAATATTGAAAGCCTTGAACATGTTTAGACGAAGGAATCTATACTATTAAAAGAGAATCATTCTAAAAAAATCTACTTATAAAATGTTGTTGGACCTGTCTATTAGAAACTTAATATGTCTTATTTTATGCTTGCCTTAATTAATCAAAATCATCAATGCGCTAAAAGAGAACAATGTCCCTAACTGTCTATCTTTATTTCATCCGATATATTTGCATCTACATACCCTTTTACACATCTCAATATATTGAGTACATTATTATTCACTTCATTATGTAAGGAAAAGTCAAAAGAAATTAATAATATATTTTCGACCTTATATAAATAACCAAATTTTAAATTTTAAAATACTGCCGATCGTGATCAACTTATAGTTGGTATCTTATTCATGGATTTTTTAAATCTATGTATGAACTTACAAAATATGTTCAAGGGTATTATGTATATTTTCAATACAAACCAAATTTCTATACCACAAACAATATATTATATTATTTATTTTGACTCTCATCATTTTCATTTATTTTCTTAAATCTATGTATTTGTTCAAATAAATATTTTCTAAAGATTTTTATCATATTTTCAGTATAAATCAAACCTATACCCCAAACCATATTTCCATACACTTCTAAACCATATATCCTAAACCCTATTTCATATATTTCTAAACTATAATCTGATTTCATATACATGTGCTTCGTATGACAAATCAAACAGTATAATATATTGATGCACTATCAATCTTTAATATTCGATTTTGGTTCGGGTATTTTGGTTTTTAGTGTTTTGGTTCTAGAAATCTATGAACCGTTCATGTATTTACAAAGTTTGGTTTGGTTTCACTTAGGTTATTTAGTTTTTGGTTCAGTTCGGTAGCAAAATTGGGAATCGGCTAATATTCCAAAAAGCTAGGTCTAATTCTGTTCTGGTTCGATTATGGGATTTTAGGTAATTTCAGATTTATAGATTAAAAATATTGGATAATTTGGGGTTTCAATTTAAATATCGGGTAATTCGGTTTGTTCGAATAAAAATATCGGATAATTTGGATAATTTTATATATTTTGAATAAAAGAAATATTCAGATAATTCAATTTTGAGTTAATTTGGTTTATGAAGAGTATTTTTACGATATTTGGTTATTAAGAAATTAAATATAATCATTATTTATAGGTATATAATTTATATTTTGAAATCCAGATACCCATTTGGTTCGTAGTTCGATTTCAGTTTTTTTTTATCTTGAGAGATATATGATATGTTCGGTTATTTATGAAATTATGTTTAATTTTTGTTTTGTATTTTTAAATTTGATATGATTCGGTTCTGGCGCCACATAAATGTGCCGATACATATACACTATTTTATATTGAAATTCATATAAAAGAGTTTATATAATGTCAAAAATAAATCCGCGCTTTCCAAGCGCGGGTCAAAATCTAGTAGACTTTAAAAACATATAATATAGTCTAATTTAATTGTTTATAGTGTGGGATAATGAATTGGATTTAGTTTTTTTGATAAGTTGAATTGTAACAACTAAAAGAGAGATTTAATCAAACAGGAAATAGATAAGTTTGGAGACCACATAGTTTACAACTCAGCTGATTAAAACTGATAATCATTCATATCTGGTGACTAAGCGGTGGAATCAAAGACAGCCACATGAGTCTTGAGATGTTGATTTCTTTCAATCTTTTCAAATATCCCATTTGTTTCATCTTTAATCATCTACCTGACTGCCTACGTGTCATCTTCCCTATGGCTCTTCTTTTCCCTGGTTGTTCGTATCACACCTCTATTTCTCTCTCATTATGTTACAGTACTATCTTATATGCAATTATCCAAGGGAATGATTCTTAGTCTTCCTTTTTGTTGGACTTATGGATATAGCAAAACTTGTCCTACGTATATAGTATACATGCATGTATGTGCTGATATTTGTTAGACCAAGTGAGTGCATATATATCCCTTAGAGAGATCTAATATCTGGTTATCCATCCAAATACATGCCGATTCTATGATCTCAATATTTCTTCATATTTCGTTATAAATTTTATAAATATGATAATTACAAAAATAATTGGAGAAAAAGGACAAGAAAGAGGAAGGTATGAACCAGGGAAGTTGGGCTCTGGAGGACTACCAAAGGCTGCACTTATTAACGTGTGATACTCTCTCTTGACTCTTGCCAACTGTTTGGCTTTTCTTCTTTCTGTTTTGTTTCTCTTTGTTCGTTTTCGTCATCTATTGAATTTTCATAAGCTCTTGAGCATCATTAACCATAAATTGCTTAAGTTGGGATGCTTAAAAAAAGTTCAAAGTAATGCTTCTTCTTCTTCTTCTACAGTGTAAACAACATCAGTTTTAGTGTTTAATTAAACACTTATGCTTCTTCTTCCTCTTCTCTTTCATCATTTTATAAATAAAAATGGCTAAGCACATCTTAAACATTTTGGGTTAATGATGCTTAACCACTAAAACAAAAGATTTATTTAACACTAGAACTTCACCAACCAAAAAAAAAAATATATATATATATATATATTTTTTTGTAAACTAGCCAAAAAAATTTATTTAGGAATAATACAATTTACATTTGATTCACAACTATCATTAAAGTGTAATTTAATTTATCCACGTGACATTGTGGATAATTTATAATATGCGAGATTGTGAATGTTAAACGAAGAAGCTACAATAAAGTTTTTTTTCTCTTTGTTCGTTTTTCTTTATTTCTAAAATTTTCATAACCTCTAATTCTTAACCACAAAAGCAAAACGCTTATATAACACTAGAACTGCACCAACAAACAAACAAAAAAAAATCTAAATATATACTGGAATAATATAACATACATTCGATTCACAGCTTTTATTAAAGTGACTTCCAGATTGTGGAATAATTTACAGTAAGCGGGACTGTGAATGTTTATTGAAGCTACAACAAAGTTGATCCATAACTCTTGGAACTACTTCTTATAGTGGTTTACTATAGCAGTATATAATTACGATTAAATAGTCTTAAATCGTTATGAGTACTTGTCATCTTAATCTCCAGTGTCCTTATGTATCATCAGATACCAGAATTTATAAGCCACCTCAACTTCGCCACTTGTAACCTGTAAATTATTAGAGACCATTATTTTCATGGGTGATGGGTCCATTATATATCATTATAGTTCTATAAAATAAAATAAATATAAACACTAACTTCCTTAGATAACTTAAAAAGTCATCAATCATATTTACTGTAGAATGACCTTTCTTTTATATTTACACATTATCCCATCAATAATGCGATTTCTTCCAAGAAAAAACACTGAATTTTTTCATTATCTTGACCCTCATACATTATTCATGAAATTAATTAAAAACCTGCAGATATTGGTGATATACACGTTGGAACAACATTTTATTTCATTTACATAACATATTAAAACGAAAAACAACATTTTGCAGGAATAAAACAACTCTTACTATCAACCATCCATGTATCAGTCACGTTCATAAACCGAATACCATGTCTTGTGACCACACGATTTTTTCTTTTTTTAGAAAAAATATTACACAAATTAATTGTTGTAAGACCCATAATATAAAACGTAGATTTTTTTGGCCAGACACATTTTAATAATTAAATAAATTGATTTATAAAAAGGGGCTCTCTTCCCTTCTCAGTTCTCTTACATTTCTCCACTCTTTTATCTCCTTCCACTTAAAACGGTATTAACAGAATGAACGGTGGGCATCTTCCCGCCACCGCGTCCAACGATCTGAAATCTCCGCTTTTGCCAGTCGTCCATGATGACGAACCATTCGGAAAACAAACGGTGGGGCAACATCTCCGGACAATATTCACACCCAAAAACTGTTACATCGCTCTTGGTCCTCTTCTTTGCGCCGTCGTGTGTCTATGCGCACGGCTCGGGGGAGATGATACGACGACGGCGAAGAACATGCTAGGAGTTCTTGCGTGGATGTTCGCGTGGTGGTTGACGGAAGCAGTTCCCATGCCGATCACTTCCATGTCGCCGCTTTTTTTATTCCCACTATTCGGAATCACGACGGCGGATCATGTGGCAACTTCTTACATGGATGACGTAATCTCCCTCGTTCTTGGGAGCTTTATTCTCGCTCTTGCCGTCGAACACTACAACATCCATCGCCGGCTCGCCCTCAACGTAAGTCGTTTTATCTTTTTTTCATTACAATATTCTTGTCCTTTTCTAGTTTTTAAACCTTATACAATTGGTTATTTCACCTTATAGTGTTAGAAAAATGACGATTTTTATCATGTCATTTCTTTTTGAATATGGTGCAACCTGGATAAGCCATCATGTCGTTCATAAATATATTCTAGAAAATATTTTAAGTAACCAGATGATTTTATATGGGTCCATGAATGGGTTAGTTACAGCTTACAACTATGATATATGTGGAGAGCTTCAATTGAATCCCCACTTATTAAATTATAAGTTTACAACTGTATAAAATAGGTAGTAGTACGTGGTCTGTGTCTATAAAGGAATGGATGCAAATTATTCTATAGATGTATTCAACAAATTGTGTTTAGAACAAGGTAAAATCTGATAAAATGAACCTATAAAAATTAAGTAGCAGAAAATTTTAGATTGAAAAATAGACAGATGACCTCTATTTAATTTTATTTCTAATATATGTGTACTATATGTATTATATTTATAACATTTAAATTATTGGCCTATGCCAATTTATATTTCATACTGTAGTGAGTCAGACACATAAACACGTATGATATATCTTATATAATTTTCTGGAGCTTATAAAAATAAAAAGCTACCACATATCTAATAATTGATAAGTTGGTAACATAACGATGGATAATCTAATTTGTGAAGATAACGATGGTATTCTGCGTGGAGCCTCTAAATGCGCCTTTGCTTCTTCTTGGCATCTGCGCAACAACGGCGTTCGTGAGCATGTGGATGCACAACGTGGCGGCTACTGTTATGATGATGCCAGTCGCTACAGGGATACTTCAGAGACTGCCTTCGTCATCTTCGTCGTCATCGGAAATGGTGTCCCCGGCGGTGGGGAAGTTTTGCCGAGCGGTGGTGCTCGGTGTGACATATTCAGCGGTCGTTGGTGGAATGAGCACACTGACAGGAACAGGAGTGAACCTGATACTTGTAGGAATGTGGAAAAGCTATTTCCCGGAGGCTGATCCAATCAGTTTCAGCCAATGGTTCTTCTTCGGTTTCCCACTGGCGTTGTGCATATTCGTGGTGCTTTGGGGTATTCTATGTGTGCTTTATTGTCCTAAAGGATCAGGAAAATTTCTCTCTCCTTATCTTCATAAATCTCATCTTCGTAGAGAGCTCGAGATGTTAGGACCAATGAGTTTCGCCGAGAAGATGGTCTTATCTGTGTTTGGTGGTTTGGTTGTGTTATGGATGACAAGAAATATAACCGACGATATCCCCGGCTGGGGTTGCATCTTTAACGGTCGGGCCGGTGATGGAACGGTGAGTGTGATGATGGCTACGTTGCTGTTTATAATCCCAAACGGTATTAAAAAGGGAGAGAAGCTGATGGATTGGGGCAAATGCAAGAAACTTCCGTGGAACATAGTGTTGTTACTAGGAGCTGGATTCGCTATAGCTGATGGAGTACGCACAAGTGGTTTAGCTGAAGTTTTATCCAAAGGGCTTGTGTTTCTAGAAACAGCTCCTTATTGGGCCATCGCTCCAATGGTTTGCCTCATTGCTGCTTCAATCACTGAGTTCACTTCAAACAACGCAACCACTACACTGTTGGTTCCTTTGCTCATCGAGATCGCGAAGAATATGCAAATCCATCCTCTGCTCCTGATGGTTCCTGGTGCTATTGGGTCTCAGTTTGCTTTCTTGCTACCCACGGGAACACCTTCTAACGTGGTGGGATTCACAACAGGGCATATTGAGATCAAAGACATGATGAAAACAGGGTTACCTCTCAAGATTGCAGGAACAGCCTTTCTCTCTGTCTTGATGCCAACCCTTGGTATAATTTAATTTTATCACAGCCACCTCTTTTTTACAATGATGATCAGTATGAAAATTAGTTGCTTATTTATATATTAATTGGCAGGGACTTACGTGTTTGGATCAAAAGGAGTAGCTTAGCTCGATGAGCTGAAGTACTATCCATTCATTGTACTATATTCTTGCAAAGTAGGGGACATCAGTCACATGTGAAACGGGAAATTTGGATGTGGTCATCAAACCGGCCCATTTTTGTAACCCGGGCGAGTATAGTATCCGGTACGATTGCTTTCTTTTGTGCTTACAACGTACCGGTAAGTTTGGTCTTCTTTTTGGTTTCGTGTGTATGTATATTGAGAACAAATATGTTAATAGTATAAAATATGAATGTGTATTTTAAATTTCTGCATATTAGCATTTTAAGTATTGAGTTATTTTAAAATTTCTCATCTGAAATATTTAAAAATGTGGTTTCAATATTTGAATTACACATCTAATAAAATACTACTCCAAAGTTCTTATCGACCAAAAACATTCATAATACAGTTGTTAACCCAAACAGGGGTCCTACTTGTCCATTTCACATTCACCTCGCTGATAATCCCGCCACGTCACTGTCCACTGTCCAGCGTGTCTTCTTCTGTTTACGGGTTTCGAGTTTCGACAACACACAAAATAAAGAAAAGAAAACGCTCGTGCCTTGGTTTGTTTTACATCAATAATTGTATGTATTTGCTTTTTTTTTTTTTGAAACACAATTGTATGTATTTGCTTATATTACTTTTTTGTCCGTTACACGCATTTATGTTTCTTTATTTGTCCTTTGCTAAATACTGTAGTTGTGTATTAATAAGACATAGCCCCCGCGCAAGCGCGGGGCCGAATACGTTAAGAGTGAGAAACTCGAGACTTGCTCGAGAGGGTCTGGCAAACTCGTTAATCAACATCTCAATGACTTTCGGGATCTTGACATCTTGTCATGGTCACCTGAACGTACAAATTAAAATTCTACATCATCATTCTTGCAAGTTATAATCTTGAAGGAAGATATAATCATTCTGAAAATGAGACAATTATAAGGATTGCGATTGAAGGAGCAGTTAGTATATAATTGAGTTGAGGAATGTGTCAATACCCTGGTAATATTTATTTCAAAAAATATGTGGGATTCGTATACGTTGTATTGGACCGCAATATCACCTAGGCCGTATGCAACATTCGATTACTAAGTTTGTTTAATTGTTAATATTTTGGGCTGTTGATCGTGTGTGATCTTTTGTTGTAGTTGTAAATTATGTTGTCAATTTTTTTTTCCTTGTTGAGTGGTCTGATTGATGACTTGTCTGTCAAGCTATGTCTGAATTGTGTACTTATTTTCTTGCACAGATTTATGTCTAATAACATATATTTATGAGAACTTTTTAAAAACATTTTACACCTGGATGTTGTTGTGTTAATTTTATAATGTATGCTTGTAAGGAAAAAGTGAAGAAGCTCGTAAGCCAAACTTGTAAAAGGAATGCATGCATCCTATACTATAAGATTAGGGCTGAGTATCTTATTTGATCAAGCGATTGGCCGGTACTTAATTCGGAATGTTGTATTTGTTATGTGTATGTAATGATTATTTTCATGGGTTTAAGAATTTTGTTAATTTGCATGTATTTGATATTATATTGTTGGATAATTTTGCTATAAAAATCGTCATTGTTGAGAATATTATGGTCCTTCAGTCTCCCAACATGTCTAACAACTGTTTGAACTCATTTTTATTTTATTTTTAGGGAAAATTCCATAAAAATACCCGAACTAAATTTTGTTAAGCTTTTTAATACCCAAACTTTTTCACTATCCAATTTAATACTCCAACTAATTATTTTGCTCATTTTAATATCCAAACTTTTAAAACTGTGCCCACTTTACTACCCAAACTTTATTTATTTTAATAAAAATACTAATAAGTTTCAAATAAAAGTTTAAAAAAACTCTAAAATTTACAAAATAAACTCAGAAAATTCTAATTTTTTTTGGTGTTTGAGAAATAAAATAAATTTTGTAATAAAATTTCTAAGTTTTAAATATTGTATTTAGTTTTTTTCTGAAAAAAAAAATGAAAATTATTTTTATCATTCAAATTCATTTATTTTTTTAAAAAATAAATTTTCCATGGTTTATCTACCTTCTTTTCTAAATCTTAAAATAAAATTAGAATTTTTAATATTTTTTCTTAGATTTTTGAGATTTTATTAAGTTTTGTTTGAAATTTATTAGTATTTTTATTTAAATAAATAAAGTTTGGGTATTAAAGTGGGTACAGTGTTAAAAGTTTGGGTATTAAAATTAGCAAAATAATTAGTTGGAATATTAAACTGGGTAGTGAAAAAGTTTGGGTATTAAAAAGCTTAACAAAATTTAGTTTGGGTATTTTTATGAAATTTTCCTTTATTTTTATTTTTATGTTGTCTATAGTGATTTGAATTTTGCTGATCTTTGAAATATGTATGCTATCATGTTTGCATTAAATTTTGTCTTCGTTGGGTATTTTTAAGAAAAAACTATTTTATAACTTTGCGAGTATTGACTTCAAGTTCCACTTTGCAATTTATAAGCCTCATATTGTTGCTGAATTAGGTGATATTATTAAAAGGAAAATTCAATATTCTGACACTAAAACTTTATAATTTTTGTTTAAATAACATACTCCAAACTTTTGACAACGTTTGTAGTAGCAACATGTGACACTGTCAAACTTTTAGCATTTTTTCTTTTAGAAGTTTATCTTCGGGCAGGATAAAGTTAACACTTAAATATATATTGTAGTATGTATAAATTTACTGTTTAACATTTGGCCTCAAGATATTACGTCGTCGTTTGTAAACTCATGTCCTCAGTCATGGAAGACTCGCCCAGATTGTACGCAGCTGCTAATATTCAGTTTTTCTCAGCTCCAGTTTCTTCATCGTGTAACTTCTGCTCTCGAAGCTTCGTTTAGATTCTCAGTAAAATCCGACCAAGGACCACTTCATGTCACTGAAAGAAACGAATTGGAGCAGAAGACACATTTTTTTAATTTGTCTACTCTGTTAAACGGGAGATTGTCTTCCAATAGCTTTCGAAAAATGAAAATGAAAACTGAATGACCTCAGAAAAATGGCAACGTAAGCAGTTGGAACATTGATTAATCCAAGCTGTAAAAAGAGGGGAATGTACCTTCAGATTGTCATCAAAGAGTTTCAGATCAGTTATGGCTTTATCATCTCGGATTCAAATAAGCCTGCAATGGAAAATAAAGACAGATTAGAGAGAAATATCATGCAAAGAACCTTATGTAAATTTAAAGCCAATTTGTTAATGTTTAAATGTCAAACTAAATGCAAAGTACCAACACTGCGAACGGAAAAAAATTACAGAAATTCGTATGTCTCATATGGACCAATGGTAGTATCAAACTCCGAATCCTACATAAGTTGATAGATACTTAAAGTTATAATGTGAATGACTCAATGACTAACTCCCAAACACGAAATTGACTTGATAATAAATAGCCAGAGGTCACCAGACAAAACGTATCCTCTTATAAAACACTTCTTATCTATAAAAATGAATGGGCAAAGAAGAGGTACCAAGTCCATCCATGTATTGTCTGATTCATAGTAGTCATTTGAAAGGAATGCTTCAGTTTTTCTGAGCAGTAGCTTCTTCAAACTATGGAAGAAAATTATAAAGTAATTCAATAAACAACGACACTGGAATGGGCAAATATCTTTTATGTGGTAAAGATATGATATTTTACCTCTGTGAAGTGACCAATTATCCAACTTTGTACAAAAGTTCAGATGCTTCTGTGAGGAAAGGTTGTTAGCCTCACAAACTTCTATCACACTAAAAGCAATTAGAAACTCCCCGTATGGACTATGGAGTTGCTTTAGTGGCAATCGTCAACTGGAACAGGTTCTTCATGTCCTTTGTAAGTGTTCCTGTTTTTCCATCACATGGTTTATGTTAGTAAACTCTGCTACTATACCATCAACCTAACATAAAAAATTGATCACTCATAGTTAATTAGTATTATTGGTACCGACTTCATTTTTCCCATCTTGTAAAGTTGTTATATATAAACGGATCCGACATTGTTGCCTAACGGCCAGAGTAACCCAGAGCTATGCTCTAGCCAAGAACACTGCTGATTGATCTGATGACATCAATATTTCAGAAATACTAAAATAAAAGTGTGAAGTTTACACAGCGATAAGAAGATTCAAGTATCAAGTTCAGGCTCTGAAATATGAAGAACATAATTGCATTGTTTCTTCAATCACAATGGACCAAAACCAGTAAGAAACTTAAACAAAACCAAGAACAATCCAGATAACAAATCCTAGAGATCAATCTTAGTGTTTGAGAGTTTTTTTATTCTTCTTATCGAAACCTCTGAGACATCTGAGTTATCGTGTGCAGGATTTTTTAAACCAATAAGAATTGAATCACTATATGCTTGCGCTGGTCACAATATTAGTAACTGAAACTCACCGTGAACGCGAACAAAACTTGATGGCTGAAAATGGTAATATTAAAAAAGTGGCTCGAACGCCTCGGTTTGAAGTCAGGGAGGAGGAAAGTGGAGTTCGCCTGGAGAATGCGTTAAGAGAAATCGTTATGGGCAGAGAACGTGTATGGAGGAGTCGAAGAGAATAAATGAAATAATATCGGATTATGAAGCGGCCATCAGTGGAAGAACGATCGCGAAGTTGGAGGAAACCCTAGGCAGGGGTTGGTTGGAGAAGACAGCTTACGGAAGCCCAACACAAAACAAAATTTTGAAAGCTTAGTTAACTCAAACAGACAGCCCATTAATAAAAACGGACACGTGTCTCTTATACAGGAGTGATACTCCCCCATTATATTATAGATTATCATCATTATAAATTTTCGGTATTTAATTTTGTAGATGGTAGTTGGGCAGTGCAAAATATAAAAATGATTGGGTATTTGATTGGCTAATTGTCAAGCTATAACTCCTGCAAATAATAAACCTTTTTTTTTGTCATCTAAAGAGTATTTCATTAATATAAAGGGTTACATCCCCAAACAAACCCTCCAGATCCCACACACCAACACAAAGATACAACTAGTTTGGGATCTGGTCACAACCAAAAATATGAGACAACCAACTTGGATATCCCCTTGCTACATATGACTAAAATCTGCTAAGACTAACTGCATTAGTAGCTATAAGACGGGCTCCCCTATTATGATGAAAGGGTTCAAGAGCAATCCGCCAAGTCAAAAAATCAGTAAGTAAAAGTCTGAGTTCAGTTACTTTAAACTTGAAGGAAGGCCAAGCATCTGGCCGGTTCATAGCATGTACCAAATTACCTCCTTCAAGAACAAAGTAGATCTTCAGACATCTATGGGAGAGCATACTTTCAATTGCCCAAGCCAGGCTAAGAAAATATGCCTCATCTTTTGAATCCACTGCTCCAAACGATCTTATACTGTGGAGCAGGACATCACCTCTCATGTTATTTAGGACCCACGCCGCCCCTACCACTTTGGTCGTCTTGACCCATCTCACTCCAATGCTACATTTAAATTTCTCTGCATCTTCAGGAGTTCGTTTGGGCGTGTTATGCGGGAGCAAACGAGACCAATTTCCCCTGTCATTTCTTGGATTTCCAGTCTGAGCATTCAACCATAAAGTAGCTTCCTCAGTTGCCTTCTTACAAGTTTGTTCTCCGGTAAATAGAAATCCTTCAAACAGCAAATAATTTCTATTTTTCCAAAGATACCAGAGTATCCAAAGGAAAGTCCCAATCACTTTGTTTTGATTGCCCTCTATTCGCCATGTATTGAATAGGTAGCTCACATTGTGGTAGACAGACTCGTGATGAAACCCACCTTGTGGATGTGGAAAGCCAAATAGAGCCCATACCAATCGTGCAAGAGAACAAGAGAAAAGCACATGGTTGATGGATTCACCGTCTTGTCCACAAGTCTGACATTCCACATCACACTTCATTCCTCTACCCCGAAGAGTATCCATCACTGGAAGCGATCCTGACAGTGCCTTCCAGAGAAACACTTTTAATTTGGAAGGCGCCTGCAAGGTCCACACCATAGCTTTGAGCGGGTTCAAGGAGGGGAGATCAACAGCGATTTGAATCAGCTCCTTATGATGGTTAGAAAAGGAAAGTGCATATCCTGATCTAACCGTGTACGCTATACTATGATTGAGCCTCTAAACCGACATATCACAAGCAGAGACGACCGATTGATTCTTCATCAGCAGCTTGACGTCAGCCGAGATAAACAGCTCCTCCAACTTGGTTATATTCCATTGCATGTCCAAAGTCAATCAAGTCAGCAACTTGTAGATTGACATCAAAAGACCTTTGTCTACGAATCGGAGCTCGATAAACTCCTTCTTGATCTTCTAGCCAAGCGTCAGACCAGACCTTGAGGCTTCGCCCATCTCCAATAGAGTGCTTTAATCATTCCAATAGAGACAGACTTGAAGATCTACTAGTACATTACGCTGATGCATCGTTTCCATGAGAAAAAGGACCTCTGGAAAATGTTTTTGACGCATTTCCCAAAGGCGAGGAATTGTCAGGTCTTAAGGCCGCCCCAATCCCTGACAATTCCAACTGATTATGCTCATCTTGATTGCGGCGATCCCTCATGCGGGATCACCCTTGCTCCTTTACGTCTTGCCAACTTGTCCCACTCCTCCTCTTCATGTTGGCATTTCCTCTTGGATCCAGACTTGAATTCCTGCTCACCTTTACCATAAAGCTCCTGAAGAATTGATGAGGTCTCCTTTTGCTCTCTTCTTTTCTTGATGTAGGGTATGCGTCTTGGCTTAACTACCTTCATTTCAACCCCGGATGGCTTAGTTACTAGGTAACCAGTGTCATGTTCCGTAGAGTTGAAATTCAAGGTAGCATCTCTCCGCAAAGCAGGTCCTTCAGAACCAACTAGACCCCGGGATGGTGAAACTGTCACAATTGGATTACATTGCTGTTCCACTAATGGGGTCTTAAGACGCGGGCTAGCACTGCCAGGAGCTTTAAAAGATGAAGCCATAAGCTTCTCACCAGGATCACACCCATGCTTCTTCACTTCACAAGGTGAATTCAAGTCAAAATCATAGACCCTTCCTTTACCCTTATCCAACTGCTTCGTGAAAATAGGTTCCTCTTCTAATCGCAAGATAGTCTTTCTCAGTATCGGATCTTTCTCAACTTCAGCAATAGATGATCTGATCCTATCAACCCGAACATCTCTATCTCCTTCAGTTGCCATTAATAGGTATCTTTTCATCTCAGCTAGTACCTCCTCAGAAATTTTCCTTCTCCCCGTAGTGGCACAGAGGCCCACTTGATCTTCACTAAGAACACCATATAACGGATCTTCTGGTTGGAGGAAGCACGTCGCTGCTTGCTTTTCCTTTAGGATACGTTGTCGCCTTTCAAAGGCCACATCCTTTCTTTTCTTTACCAGTAGGGGACAAAGATCTTTCTCATGATTGAGACGCTGACATTCATAGCATCTTTTCTGTACCCTTTCATAGTGAAATTTGATCTCAGTAGAACCAGCATCTTTCAAATCAATAACCTTTGACTTCCGGAGTGGTTTTGATACATCAAAACGTACTTAAACTCTGACAAAGTCTTGAACTTGTGGCTTGTCAGGATCAAACGCCACTACTTTGACTTCGCCAACAATATCTCCCAACGCCGCGATTGCTTCCTTGGTATAATAGTTGACGGGAATATTCCGGATTTGAACCCAGATATTGATGAATTGGAGATAGTCTGGAGGCGGATGTTCAACTCATCGGTCAATTGCAAGCGCCCAATCTTTATAGGTGTGGACTCCCTTCTCCAGTACATCCAAGAGATCATGCTCATGATCGAAGATAAACTGGAATCGCTCTTTTGATAAAGCAACCCCTCGCACTCTCCCCTGTTTTTGCCACTTTCTCGGCATATCTTGTATCAATCCCGCCATCGGTTGACATGCTGAATTAAGAATCCATCCAATGATACTCCTCTCATTTCTCTCACAGGATCGAAATTGAGGAAAATTTGGCATGACAAAGGGAATATCTTCTTCTTCCAGCGATAAAGCCATTAATTCCTTATCCAAAGCGTGAGACATCGAGATTTTGATGTGAAAAGCTTTGAAGATTTCTGGAAAAACACCCATCGCTTGCTTATGATAAGAACAAACCCTAATTTAGAAGAAGATTTGTCTGAAAATAAGAAAGTGAGACGGTAGTGAATGGGAAACGTGTCACTTTCTTTTTGACTACTAAGCTCAACCCACTAACGAGAGGATGTCTAGTGAAAGAGAGACTAAGCCCCAAACGAGGGAGTCTTTCCTGCAAATAATAAACCTTAAGCATGGACATATAAACCGAAAAATAAATCAAAACTAAACCAAAAAATTGAATCAAAGTTCAAACTTGGCGTTTACAAATAATCCAGAGATTCCTATATTTTTAAAAGTAAAAAAATACAAAACCAAAAAAATATTGAATAGATACACATATATTTAATAATATTAAAACTTACTTTTAAATGATATTATTGATGGTATAAATTTAAAATAAGTTAAATAATCATAAATAATACAGTACAATGTTAATAGCCAATCAATTTTGAATAAAATTAAAATTATTTTTAAAAGTATCAAAATATCTTTTATTTTTTTAAAATTTATATTTTACAATAATAAATATTTTCTAAAATTTATATTATGGAACACATATAATATTTTATTTACCAAAAATATTAATTTTATTTACTTTTTAAATACCTAATATTTTTTAAAATACTACGTATAAACCAAACTGCCCAAAATCGAATTTCCTGAAATTTATTCAAATACTTTGAAATTATATAAATCACACAAAAAATAAATTACTTGGTTTTTTTAAAAATATATTTAAATTTATCCAAATTACACGATACTAATCCGAAAAAATCTAAATTTTTTTATGCATTATCCGAAAAACTAAAACCAAACCGAATTGAATTAGAACCAAAATTTTATCAGATATTAGTTGTTTTTTTAACATTGTTATCCAACCAAAAGAAAAAATATCAAATAATTAAACCTAGACCAAACCAAATTTTACAAATAACTGAGCAGTTGTTTATATAGTTATAATCCAAAATCGAAAACTAAAAACGAATTGGAACCAAACCAAAAATAGAACGTCTATACCTATAAACCACTGTGATTTATTTACTAGGTTGAAAAATATAAAATAACGAAAATCTTAATTTTATTAGATCCTTTTCCGTTAAGCATTAATTAAATAGTTTAGCATTTTTCTTCTCTCTATGGCCCATGTATCAGAAATCTGCAAGAAATTAATTATTCTACGCCACGTCACGCCACGTCACGCCACGCCACGTAGCCTCTACTATAAAGATGCATACACAAACTCTGCCATTACCTATTCCACAAAACAACGGTTACAAAATATACAAACAGCGAAAATGAATAACAAAGCGATATTCCTTCTCTTCCTCTCTCTCGTTCTCCTTCCTCTCTACGCTTCTGCGTCGCCGTTTGTCGGTGGATGGCGTCCCCTCAGAAACGTTAGTGACCCTCACGTCGTAGAGATCGGCGAATTCGCGGTCTCCGAGTACAACAAGCAGAGCAAATCGGGACTCAAGTTCGTGTCGGTTGTTAGCGGTGACTCTCAGGTAGTTGCCGGTACAAATTACCGACTTATCGTGGCGGTTAATGATGGCGTAAAGATAGCCAATGCTGGTGCGAGCAAAAACTACGAAGCGATTGTATGGGAGCAGCCTTGGTTAAAATCAAAGAATCTCACTTCTTTCAAGCCAGCCATGAACTAATGACTGTTTCCTCTTAAGTTCTCCATATGTAATGATCTGATAAAATACAGTAAAAAAGTTAAATAAACAAAGAAGGAATTGAATTAATCTTGATTCCTGTATTTCTTTCTGATTTTCAAAATTTATGTTGTTGGGCGTAAACCCTAGATCTGATGCAAATGATTGAACAAGTGGTGACAAATCCGCTAATTACGCCGGCTAATCTGATGTATAGATTTTGGAGTCACGAGACCATTGAGAGAATATATATCATTAAGAAATCTTCAATTAAAAAAAGAGAAGAAATCTTCAATTATTTAATTATGTGAATTAGAATGTCAATTATTTGAAAAGAAGAAGTTACAAAGGAGGAGACACGAGATTACCACATGTGAGAGCAAGTGTTGAAGGTGTAAAGCGAACATGTCATTTCTATGTGGTCCACCATATGCTAGTAGCTCATCACATGTGACCAGTATTGATTCAACTACCAGTTTCACATTTTTTCTCTTTGTTATAATTTTTTAATATAGTTGAGAATTAATTCATAATTAGCGATTCAATTTCTGTTTTTCAATTGTACGTATTTATTTATTTTTTATTTTTTGTAAATTCAATTGTACGTATTAGAAGCAATTAATTAACAAGCCCGGTTAATCGTTTGCATGTCGCTACCATCTGTAACTGGTCCCAAACTGCACTTTAATGTTCATTTTATATCTCACAATTTACTTACAATGATTATTTATATATTCTTACCGAATACAGGAGATAATTTTAATTTTATATTTCAAAAATTAATGTTTTTTTTTGAACTGCCAAAAATTAATGTTTTAGACTTTAGTTACTATATTTTGTTTAAAAACTAAAATACAAAAAGTATAATTTTTATTGGAAGTCAGACAAAATTTTAAAATAAAACTGAAATTAATAGATAAGAATATTTATTTAATTTTTATGAACAATATATGTAGATTTTAAAACATCAATATTTTACACGGAGAGCATTGTTGAATTTTTTTTTGAACAGTTTTAATAGATAGACTTATGAAGATGATTAATCGCTGCCTGCAGCTACATACAAACGAACATAGCTTAAAAATAGTTAAATGTCGTCACTTGGACATTTTCACTAGATAATAATTTATTTTATTAGGAAGCATGAAATAGGAGAGAAAATAGCTGTCTCTCTCTTATTCCCGCAACGCTAAAAAAATGGAGGGTGAGAGGAAGATGGTGAGACAGGAGGAGATATAGGTGAAACGTTCAAAATTAGAGATATAAAACAGAGACCTTCAAATTTCGAAATAGTTTTTTTTTTTACTCTGTTTTGAATTTTGAATAAAAGGAAGGGGGAGGGGAGAGAGAGGAGAAGGGTAAAGATAGGGTCGTGCGTGTCATCGAGAGGAGGTGCTGGACGAGACGGCCCCGCACCTTCGCGGAGGCTCTCGTCCCAGCACCTAAGCGGAAGCCTAACCTCTTCTGCTGCTGGCTACGGCGGCGGCGGCGGCGAACCGTCTGATCAATCGGATGTGAAGATGAAGGGGCTTTTCAAATCCAAGCCTCGGACTCCGTCTGACCTCGTCCGACAGACGCGCGATCTCTTTCTCTACGCCCTCGGTTCCATCTCTTTGCCTGATTCCAAACGCGATGAAAAGGTATATTCGTTAATTAAGTTTGTTGCTAATCGTTTTGTGCATTTTTGCTTCAATTGGATTTGTCATTTTGCTTTTTTTTATTTTTTTTTAATTTGTAGATGGCGGAGCTGAGCAGGAACATACGTGATATGAAGTCGATTCTGTATGGAAACAGCGAGGCTGAGCCTGTTGCTGAAGCTTGTGCTCAGTTGACTCAAGAGTTCTTTAGAGAGGATACTCTCCGCCTCTTGATTACTTGTCTCCCTAAACTCAACCTCGAGGTTCACATTTTCAAAGACTTCATCATCATCTTTTTTTTTTGAGATTTGGATTGAGAATGCTTTTGTTTTTGGTTTTTCAGACTAGGAAAGATGCTACACAAGTTGTTGCTAATCTACAGAGGCAGCAAGTCAATTCCAAGTTGATTGCTTCTGATTATCTTGAAGCCAATCTTGATCTCATGGATGTTTTGATTCAAGGGTGAGACTTGTTCTACATTCAAGTTTCATTAAGGTAGATTCTTTATTTAATAGCACTTTTGATGTCTTTTTTTTAATTGTCAGCTTCGAGAACACGGACATGTCTTTGCATTACGGTGCTATGTTTAGAGAGTGCATCCGCCATCAGATTGTTGCCAAGTGAGCTTCTCATTTTCATTTTTTTTCTTCTGTTTACAACCTGTAATGATCGGTTCAGAGATATTAATAATGGCTACATGATTTCCTTGGATTCAGATATGTTTTGGAATCGGAGCATGTGAAGAAGTTCTTCGATTACATCCAGCTTCCTAATTTCGACATTGCTGCCGATGCAGCTGCAACTTTCAAGGTTCTTTTAATTTGCAACAAACTCTGCATTTTTCTCACTATCATGCAATGATAACCTCCCACACTGTGATATGTCTTTTTTCTCTACAGGAATTGCTAACTAGGCATAAGTCTACTGTTGCAGAGTTCCTCACCAACAACGAAGACTGGGTAAGTTTTTCTTGCAATGTTATGATCTTTGCGTTAAGGCAGAACATTATGATTGACTCATGCTTTATTCTGTTTATAATCCTCAAATGTTTTCGGTTTTCAGTTTTTCGCGGACTACAACTCAAAGCTTCTTGAATCAAGTAATTATATAACCAGACGGCAAGCTATCAAGGTAGGGTACAAATTATAAGATTGTCTAAACATTATAACAGTAATTTAGCATGTCATCAAGCTCATGTACGGTATCGTGTAAACAGTTGTTGGGTGATATATTACTGGATCGATCAAATTCAGCTGTGATGACGAAATATGTGAGCTCAAGGGATAACTTGAGGATTCTCATGAATCTTTTGAGAGTATGTCGCTTTACCCTAATACCCTCCTTGAATCTTCTTTTCTTGATTAAAATAGTTTGGGAAATAAACACAATTCTTTTTGAATTACAGGAGTCAAGCAAGAGCATCCAGATAGAAGCATTCCATGTTTTCAAGGTATATATATATATATATATTTTTGTACTATGGAACGTAATTATCATACTTGTTTAAATGTTGTTCCAACGTGATTGCAATGAGATTATCACCACTGTTGTGCAGTTGTTTGTGGCGAACCAAAACAAGCCTGCAGATATAGTCAACATTCTGGTGGCTAATAGGAGCAAGCTCCTGAGATTGTTGGCTGATTTAAAACCAGACAAAGGTATGAAAGTCCTATTAAGTGATTGTATTTTGTTCTTTTACTCCTTGTTAAATGCTTTGTTTGATCCATTTTGCTGGCAGAGGATGAGAGGTTTGAAGCAGACAAAAGTCAGGTGTTGAGAGAAATTGCAGCCCTTGAGCCACAAGATCTTGCTTGAACCAACCAACAGTAATCATCCTTCTTTCCCTTTTTTTAAAACACTCAAAAGACATTTTTGGAGCATCAAAGTTTGTTGTTGTTTCTTTATTAGGTAACAAATCTCTCTCACTTTCTCTTACACACACATACACAGACGAGATATTTATTTGATTATGTAATCACTTGTACACATTTCACTGTTGATCCTCAATAAAATGGTTTTGCTAAGCGCGTATAAGTTCACATGTACATCATCAACAAATAATAAACATCAAATGTATGAATAGCCCTTCAAATAATAAAACATCAAATGTATGAATAGCCGGTTAATTCACTCTCTAATTTTGCACCAACTGTCTCTATGCGTATTAAGACCGGCCACTGTTTCCAAGTTAAGATGTCTTGGCAGATTCCTCTGCTTTCCCTCTCTGTATGACTGCATATCAAGCAAAGGCTTCTCTTCTCGTACGGCTGCGACGAAGCGGTCAACACTCCCCCAATGACTACCAGTTACATGTCTCCATTAAGCAGGTGTTGTTGGGCTCCATTTGAGTTAAGACTATATTACTATCTACTCCTAAGATCTCTGACCTGATCGAGGCCACAGGCTTCAAAGATTTTACAAACAAGTGATTTTTTTTTTTTTACAAACAATTAATATAGGTTCTAATTTATAAAAAGTGAACAAATCAAATTCTACCAATCAATAACCTTTTAGCTAAGTTGTAACACTCTTTTTTTTTTTTGTTCAAAGTTGTAACACTCTTTTAAGATTGTAATAAAAAGGATGTAAGAAAGGCACGTAGGGGCCTATACAATAAAAGAGGTCAGATAGGTCCAGTTAAGGCCCACAATATAATTTCGTTCAGCCCATTATAATAAAATCCCGAACCGGAATTGGAAAATTTCCGGTTATTCTCTCTCTCTTTCTCGCTCTCTGCCAGAGTTATACTTGGTTACAACAAGTCTCTTTGATTTCCCCAGCAGAAGCGTTGAATTCCTTCGTTGTCTTCCCCCTGATCCATTCCATTTTAGGGATCCCATCTTATATCGTTATTTTCTTTAACATAGGTAACCTTTTATTTTTCCTCCTCAATTTCCCAAGGAACAACCCCTTGTGATTTATCTCTGTTTATGTTTTGATTTTGTTTAATTTATGTAAAATGGGGTCTGCGAACATGATAAAATTATACGATGATCAGCGTTTTATAGAGTGTGTTTAGGTCTTACATTTGACGAGAATGTCTTTGTGATCTCTCTCCTGTAACTTTGGAATTCTGTTTTTTTTTTCCTACTCTGATCTTCCATTACACGCTCTGTTTGTTTGTCTGAAAAAGAAAATCTCAAAAAAATCCTCTTTGACTCCTTCCCAAGTGAGATTGGGTCTCACTTGGGTTTAGTATCTTCTTAGGTGAAATTTCGATTTTTTTTGTGTGTGTATAATTCTTCAGTGTGTGACAAAGATGTCATCTATTCAGAAAAGGTGGCCTACTAAACTCATTGTATCATTCCGTATATTACCTGCAACAATCATTTACTATCCTTTGTGTGTCGAACCTTAATGACAAGACTTGAGGATTTCCATCACTTTGTGTGATCCACTCATGAGTACTTGTTGTTGGTTGGTTGCTTAGGGCCCGCGCATGTCTCTTCGGTCTGAATTCTGTTTTTCTTCTTTTCGATAGAGAGAATATTGCTTCTGCTTTCTTATTGGAGGAGACTTAGATTAGATGCCTTTGTTAATAGTGTGTTACTATCCACCCACCGACTTCAACTTTTAGATTCTCAGGGTGATCTAAAGTTGCCCTTTACTTTACTTCTTGTTTATATATATTAAAATCTTGTAGGAGGTGGTAAAAGGATCGGATCCAGCTTTCCTGAAGAGGTAACTTGTATCGGTTTTATACGTCTAAGAATAGGGTTTCTCGTTCATATGTCAAGGGCTTACCTTTTTTGCTTGTGGTAAATTTTCTTAGGCGGTGAAGAGCTGAAAGTTTTTGATGATAATTAGTCAACTTTGTTTGCTCCACAGAAGAATCTTCTAGGAAGCTTACCTCACTAGACAGGTGTGATTTTAAAATATTCACTCTTAGATCTCAATCTTTTCCTGTTTCTGAAGTTTCCTTTGCCAACTCTACTTATTCTTCTCTTTCTCTCTTCCTCACTCACTTTTCCCACTTTGTTTTGTTCCTAGCGTGTTGCATACGGGCTGGTAAAAAAAAAAAATGCTTCTGTAGAAGGGGAGAGTAATATAAGCAAATAACAAGGAGATGGCTTTTCATTCTGAGGACGACAACAAGAGTGAAGACTACCTCTTCAAGATTGTTCTCATTGGTGATTCTGCGGTCGGTAAATCAAACTTGCTCGCAAGATTTGCCAGGGACGAGTTCTATCCCAACTCAAAGTCGACCATTGGAGTGGAGTTCCAGACGCAGAAGATTGATATCAACGGGAAGGAGATCAAAGCACAGATATGGGACACGGCAGGTCAAGAACGTTTCAGAGCAGTCACTTCTGCTTATTACAGAGGTGCTGTTGGAGCTCTTCTTGTTTACGACATCAGCAGACAGCAGACTTTTCAGAGCATTGGTCGATGGCTTAACGAGCTCCACAGTAAGTAACAACATCACACACAAAAAAACTTCATCTCTCTTATCTTACACTAAACAATCTTTTAATGCAAATGTTGCAGCACACTCTGACATGAACGTTGTGACGATCTTGGTGGGGAACAAGTCGGATCTAAAGGACATAAGAGAAGTGCCAACATCAGAAGGGAAGGCGTTGGCTGAAGCGCAGGGACTTTTCTTTATGGAGACGTCGGCTCTGGACTCGTCAAACGTGGCAGCTGCGTTTGAGACGGTGGTGAAGGAGATATACAACATATTGAGCAGGAAAGTGATGAGCTCACAGGAGTTGAACAAGCAAGATCCTGCCTCGCTCAGCAATGGCAAGAAAGTTGTGATTCCATCCGAGGCAGAGGGAGAGACCAAGAAAGGTGGTTGTTGTTCTACGTGATTTAGTAAAATTTAAATTGTAGAGAGCTTTTTAAAAAAGGAAGATTAATTTTTCTAATATGTTTGATTGTTTCTTTGTCCATGAATGTTAAAATTTGAGTGTTGTGGCGTGGAAGTGTTTAGGTTGTAGTAATCTGTAAATGTTCCATTGCAGAAGCTTTATGAAAACTCAAACTACGTGCTCTCTATTTTAGTTTACCACTTTTTGTTGTTGTTTAATGATGATGATGATTGTCACAGTTCTGTTAATGTCACTTATGATTGAATAACATAAAGTTACAGAGTCTTGATACTATTGCTAATCTATAATCATCATAAGTATTTTTTTTTACTATAAAGTAATTTGAATGTAAATAAAATATTTGTTGTTCTACCAATGAAGCGTCCGTGCCGACGCCGGAGTTCCCTTCTGTTCTATTGTTTTGCTCCTCTTGGCTCCTTCTTCCTAGAGCTGGCAGCGGAGGCCTTGTCTGAGCTCTGGTTCCGCCCCCATCTCTGTCGGTGGTCTCGGGAATGGAGTAACGACGCGTCCGTCGGAAGGTTTCAGTGGAGAGGGAGCGGTCAGCTTCGTCAAGCGGTGTGTTCTCCGGGTGGTGGAGGCTTCTTCAGATTCACAAACGCCGGTTCAAGCTTCCGGGAAGAAGATCTCCCTCAGATCTGTCTTCGCCGGCTTTGGTCTTCGGAGTGCGGAGGCTACTAAAGATCTGCGCTGCCGCTCAGGAACCCGGGTCTTTTGGGTTAGGTTCGTTCTGTCGTTTTTTTAGTTTGGTTGTTTGCGGTTACGGCGGAAGGAGTCACTCCGGTAGACGAGAGATCTCCGGTAAGATGACGAATCCGTGGAAAAGGGGTTGGCTTCTTCGAGTGCGTGTCAAGGGTTTCAAGTGTTACAAAGTCGATGAAGATATCGGGATGTCGATTGATCTTATCGGCGTGATGACAACGCGGTGAAGAGATGTAATGGTTTCGGGTGGAGGCTCTGGCGTTTTCCGAGCTCCGACGAACGGGTGATGTGAAAGTGTTGGTTCCGGCGCCGGTGAGACTGAAGCGGTCGAGTTGAGGAGATGAAGACGCGTGTCGCGTTTTTGGTGCAGAGCTCCCCACGTGGCGAGTTACCTCCTCGACGCGCTTTCTGGTCTGGGTCGGGCGGGTTTCAAGGTTGGGCCGTGGGCCGTTTTTAGATTCTCTGTGCACTGCTTGGGCTGTGGGCTTGTTGCTCTTGTTTTAGTGTAGCCCGTTGGCTTTTGAGTTCTGTAGCGGATTTTAGTGTAACTGGGCTTCGGCCGTTTGTTTGGGCTTGGCCCGTTTATTTAATATAATCTATTGGCGGAAAAAAAAAAAAGTTCTACCAATGAAGCATTTGACATCGGGAAGAGGACCAAATTGAAGTTCAGTAATCAATCAAATCACACGTGCAGTTGCATGTGTGACAGATTGGCTCCACACATGATTGCATTTATCCGCCTAGTATGAGATTCACTCACCCACACACATACACACACCATTGACATCATCAGTGATGCAATATTTTTTTCAGGTCAAACCGGACGTTTTCGTAACTGTTGGCTTACGTTCTAAAACGGTTTGCGTTTGGCTATTGATTGTTTCGGTTTGATTCGGTTTAATGGTCTCAATGATCTCACCAAGTCCATTCATGGCCTGAAAAATAGGAGAAAGAGTATTTTATTAAATAACACCTTACGCATATACAAGTAAAAATGTAAAACTAAAACTGAATTTCCAATGCTTTGCATATCTTTCTTTCTTTACCCTTTTTGTTTCATGAAGTGACATCTCCAACATCTCAATTCTCTGAAAGAACCAACCACACCAATCAGGAAAATGGATGTTACTAATATCATGAAACTAAATATTTATTCTCCTAATAACCTTCTGTGTTTCCTTAACAGCAGCTTTCAGGGAAGCATACTTCTGCAACGTAATCATGTTCTTGCCTGAATCTTCCTGCATTTCATATAAATCTTTCTCAGCTTTGATATCAATCAAGAACTCTATTTTTGTATATTTACACAATCCTTTTTATACTTTTTGATAGGTTGAAGCATTTTCTGAGACTGTATCCATAGTATGCTCCTCAGGATCAGCATCTCCCATTGTGTAAGTTTCCTATAAAACATCCCTTTTCAGTGAAAATAATTGTGTACTCTTTTGATGGACATGTAAATGGTTATAACGTAAACCTGGATGATTTTCTTGATGTTTGGATCATTCCAGGGTCCTTCATCACTGAAAAGACACCCTCCATGATCTGAACAGGTGCAGTTTCCTCCAAGAAATGTTGGCAAGTTACTGTTTGTGACATCAAACACAAAAAATGCTGAGATTCCAAATTTAAATCATCATACAAGAAACACATCTTTTTACTGGTTTTAGTAAAGACCTTGGATCTATTGCTTCAAGTAGCTCTCCAATGTAGTTGGGACCTAGCACCTGAAAAAAAAAGAACAAATTATTAAAGAATCTTTGTGTCTTGTGTATAAGAAAGACACTAAATCGAAAAAGAAAGCATCAAGTGGCATATTTCTTACATGAACTTTGGTCAATGTCCGAGCATCAAGAAAGGTCTTGAGTGCAAGCCACAACATCCGAAATCCAGAACTGGCATTCACAACGAAGAGGCGATGCAACGTCTATATCCCAAAACCCAAATCAGAACTGAAAGCTGCTAATCAAATCAGAAAAAAAAATCACCTAACTTAACCTACCTCAGGGTAATAATTGCTATCTATCTTCTGGATTTCCATAAAGAGAGATCTCGCAGATTTTGAAAAGTTTGACATTCCCTTTCCAACAAACAAACAAATTAGCCACACACACAAAAAAAAAAGAACAAGAAAGGCGGAAAATATACAACCACTTTACCAGTCCAGAGACATCCAAGATCGTTGTGGTAGAGGAAACATGCTTCTCCGAAGCAATGGAACACGCTGGATACCTCAAGCTCAGCGTTTTCTCTTGCTCCTTGATATGATACTTGACATATCTCTCAATGGTGGTTGCTTTAGAAAACGCGTTCAGGTCAACCATCCCTAGCCTCTCAATGTATATTGGCCTACCACTTTTGTCAACCTTATGAAACCCATGAGGGTAGTGCTTCTTCACTTCACCGTACTCCTCATACTTAAACTCCTGCCCGATGTGAGTGAAGCTGACCTAAATATCTATTCATCCAAAAAAAAACTAAACAAAGTTTTTAATCTTTTTAATTACCTTAGAGATCAAATCCACTTTAGAATCCACCCGCCACTTCATATAGTTCAAAAACGCATCTTTGGCTTTTATCAAATCAAAATCCCTCATTCTTAGAAACCTGAGAAGCGTATTGGAATCTCCGTGCTTTGCAGGTAACTGGCCGTGGAGGAGAAGCAAGTTACGAAACGCTTCAACCATTTGTTCATTGTTTGAGTTTTGTTGCTGGTCGTGAAAGGAATCAGGAGGTTGCATCGAATCTTCTTCAGCACCATCAGATATGTGTATGTCTCTGACACTCACCTCTGTTTCTTGCATTTGTGACAACGATCATGGGCCGATCTGAGGAAGGAGAAGAAATGAAGTAGAGAGGAAGGAAGGAAGAAAGGAAGAAAGGGAAAGTGGTGAAAATCGAATAATTGGGTTTCTCTCGGCGCGGGAAAAGTTCGGCTTCAGAGAATAACGGCCAATGTGTGTGTTCCCACTTCCCTGACGTTTGTTTGTTTTTGATTTTTCTTTTCCTAAAAGATATAATGTGCCTACAATAGCCCATGGGCTTTCTGAATTTTAATTCCAAATAATTTCTATAATATTATTAATTTTTTTTTTGCGTAATACTCCCTCCGTTCCAAAATAGATGATGTTTTGGAGAGTTTAGAATGTTTCAAAATAGATGATGTTTTGATATTTTATATTAATTTTAGTTTTATTTAAATCTGTGTGACCAATGATATTTTATACTTATTTTTTTAAGGATTTGTTGAATTAGTTTTGATTTATATTTTTAATGTTAATTTTTAGAAAATTGTATCTACCTTAATTCTTGTGCATATACCTAAAACATCAAGTATATTGGAACAAAGGGAGTAGTTGATTACACAAATATCATGAATTAAAATTATTACATGTAACTATCATTATTAACATTTATTTTCCTTTCTATTTTATTTTCAAAACAACATATATAATAAAAGGAAAGTTTATAAATTTAAAAAACGAATTAAAAACAATATTAACATATAATGTGATTCATAAAAAAAGAGAGGTCACAAAAATAAGATGATATTAAGAAAAATAATACCCCCTTTAAAGTATATTATTAAGAAAGATAAATACATTTTCAAAATAATAAAAATATTTTCCTTATATTCATCTATTTTCATATATAATTATAGAAAATAACTTAAATAATAGTTAACTAAAAATTTATAATTAGTATTACTGAAAATTTTTATTAATTTTTACATAATAATTAATTAAATAAAAATATTTTCAATTACAACACAAATACAAAATAAAACATATATTATTATGCCCAAAATATAATTTAAAAGAATATATATAATTCAATATATCCACAAAATGATTAACTAAATTAATTCATTTATATACTCAAAATTAAAGGTTTAATTAAAGTAAAAAAATATTATTTTGATAATAATATATTATTTATATTTTTCATATGTTATTTATCTTTATACATATAATTTGCAATATGAATAAAGATATTAAAAAAATGTATTACTAATTGTTGCAGTTTTGCTTTTGTAATGTATATATATGCGAGAGATTTGAAAATATTATCGTTATATTTATTTATATAATTTTGAATCGATCAATACTGTATTATATTTTTTCTATTTTATTTTCAAAACAGTATATATTATGTTATACATAGTGTTACTAAAATATATTTATTTATCTAAGAGAACAACTAATCTAAATGTAAATAAAAAATTAATCAAAAATTTAATATGTTTAGAGTAGAAAAAATATTATGGTTGGATTCAGAGAAATAGATACAATATAATATACCAAAATAATAACCAAACGACTAGATATTATATATTCGAAATCATATGTATAATTAAAAAATATAATATTATTAAATATAAGTAACATATGTAAACTATAAATTGATTATTTTTTAAAAAAAATATTTTTTGATGAGTCAATTTCTTACGTGTTGAATGCACATCAAAACTCGTAATAGTCAATTACGTTGATAACATTAATGAACTAAAATTATTATCGAATTGTCATTATCAATATTTCTGTTTTTACTCTTTTCATTAGTCTTTTTTTTTTTGTAAATATCAAAAAGGAAAAAATCTATAAATATTTTGGGATGCTTTTATAAACCATACTTACGTTAATTGTTTTTTTTAAAAGTAAAAAAATATATGTATTCTTGATTACTAAGAATAATTTTAACAAATAATTACTTTTTAAAAAACATTTGGATTATATTTATAATCAATTATGAATAGAATAGTATCTTGTTTTTTTATTTATTTTGATAATTATGGTTTTCTATTTACAGTTAGAAAACATTCACTATTTCTTTTTTTCTCAGCAAACATTCACTATTTTCAAAATAAAATTATTAGTCATCAATCAATATTTTAATATCTTCATATTTGTTATTAAATTTATAAAACAACATCATAAGATTATATATAATTTTATATATACTCACAAAGTAAGAAACTAAATAAATGAAAATAACATATTCACATTTTTGTCTAAGTAGTACTAAAAACAGTCAGCTCAATTTAGATAAATCTTATAAATTCAATATGTTTAAAATGGATAATCAAATTGGTTTAAATTCTTATACATAAAATTATATGTCAGACTAAAATAAAGATATAATTTAAAAATAATATTTTCTAATTTAAGATTAACCAATTATTATGGTTTAGTTATTTCATAAATATTTGAGTATGTGCATATTAATTTTAAACATCACTGATTGAATGGGATAATGCAACTCTAGTTACATTAACACTTTTTTTTACTTATTCTTAAAACGACAAATATTAAATCATACAGATTATAAAATATATTTACAAACTAATTGGATGAATCTATATAATTTAAAATAATCTGATTTTAATAAATTTAAAACCAAGATAAATTGGGATTTATAAAAATATATACAACTCAATATACTTAAAACAAAACTAAACCGATACGAATTGTTATACTTAAAATCATATATTTAGAGATTACAACATAAAATAATTTAACAAAATACCTTACTTATTTTTCATACATAAAGATTATAAAAGTATTTAAAATTTATCAACAAATAAATATGACACATTTACTCATTATATTTTTATTATTTTATAAATATTTATATCGGTGTAAAGTCACCTAATTACAAATGATCTCTTTTTTTTTTGGCAACACTAATTATTATATTATAAAAAGGCCAAAAGGCTAAAAGTTACAAATCACATCTTATACATAAAAATAATGTGGAAATAAGCTTGGGTCCCATGAGCCACCATAAAAGATTCCGAGCTAGCATTTCTAAAGCCAGGGGGCAATTTCCATCAGAAAAAGTAACGTAGTGAACGAAAAGCTATGGGTAAATTGTATTGTAGTGGAACATATCCAACTTTTCTAAAAAGAAAATTTCCGTAATTCATGTTGTTGAATTAATCACTGCTAGCCAATTAATTAGATGTATTATGTATGATGTTTACGTATCCCTTAATATCTGCAATTTCATTTTTTATTTCTTATTATTAATCGGTTTGTAGAGTTTAAGGCTCTGAACGTTTACAACAGGATCAGAAGACCGCAGTGCGGAACAACAAACTTGTACAATTCAGGATATGTATGGTAATATGCGTGATAACTGCGGAACAAGTGTAGTGAGATTTAAATAGTAATAAAAATATATAGATATATGAATATATGTAAATTTTTTTACTACTTTTGGCAGTTGATTACCATTATACTACTAAACTTTATAAATAAAATAATAATAAATTAGAAAAAACAAGATGATTTGTTTTACAAAAAAAAAAAAAAAAAAGATGATACACATTTCTTCTAGGACCGCACTAGAACACAACAAAGAGTAATATGGTGCGGTTACAAATATCAGTGTAAACATTTTTTCCGGTTTTTCTTTTGACAGTCAATAAACAAATTACATTTATTGTTTTCAATTACTAAAATAAAAACTCAGAAATATGATTAGGGTTAGATATATATATATATATATACGTATTATTTGTCTTATACTTACTATTATTTTCATACTTCGTTTAATTTTTGAAGTACCAAATATAATCTTCTCTCGAAATACCCCCCAAAAATATTTATTTTGGTCTTTTAATAAAAGTTATCAATTGTTATTTTATTTATCAAATTATATAAGAAAGATAAGATAGCAAATTTTGATATTTACTTTTACATTTTTTTTATTTTTAAATAACAAACTAAGTTTAAAAAACAAGTTGCACAGTTATAATTTTTAATATTAAAGTAAAATATCCGTTATAAAATTTCAATAATAGCATATTAAATTTCATATCTCATATCATATTTCAGATATGTAAATTGTTTTTAAGATATATATTTCTACAATTATATTTGTATCTAGGCCTCGGTGTTCAGGGCCCCCTCAATTTCAGTTTGATTGATTTGATTTTTTAAATTTTCAGTATTATGTTCATAAGTCATATTCAGATTTTACTAATTATCGGATCAGATTTGAAATAATCAACTTTTTCAAAGGATCATCAAATATTTTTTCATCAAAATAGCTCACAAAGAGGAAAATGATCAAAAGAATTTTCATTAAAGAGGCAAAAGTCTTTTCTAACCTTACTTTATAGATATTTAAATGTGCATAATTATTAAATAGTAAAAATATTTGTTTTTGACCAAAACGTTTTGAATTCGAATTTTTCCCATTTTTTTCTCAAAATGAAAATTCAAAATTTTATTTTGAAATACAAAAAATATTTTGAAAATATTTTGAAAATATTTTTAAAATTTTAGTATTTATTTCTTTTTAAGAAACCATAAATCCAATAACTATTTATTTTAAAAACTATATTAGTATCACCGATTTTTTAGTTTGTAAATAAATATATTTTTTTGTATCCCGCAATTACAATATTCATTATATGTCACAATTCATACTTTGTTTTAAACTGCTTATTTTAGATGAACCACTATTATTCCGCATCATGCGTTTTTCTTATACAAACTGTAGTTAAACCGTACGCAGTATCCTATCCATTTGTCTCACACCGCTCAATCTGTTGTTACCATTCAGAATCTAAAATTAAATTGCAGATATCCCGTTTCCTATATATATATATCTTTTTGGTAAAAATGTAAATATATTATTATCAATTTTCAAAAATTTGACAGAAGTACAATGACAACAAGAAACGAAAAAAAAAAATTCTAAACAACAACCCGAACAAATCTAAATGGGGATTGACACAACAAATCGAGACGCTAGAATTGGTCTCAACCAGTCCACACTTACCACTTGCCGCAGAAATCAGAGCGACGGTTATAACGAGAGACGGAGTCCGGTAATTTTGGCCTTCCCGATGATCTGCTCTATAAGATTTGGCCCGACTAAGAACAGATCGCTAAAGACATCAATAGCATATACTAACAAGAGCACAACCAAACCAGAGGCCGAGCACACCCACATTAACAAACGATCATTATTCGGACAAAAAATTACGAAGCAGCTACACGCCAAAGAACTATACAAAAACAGGTTGAAGACAGCTGCATTCCACAACCGCTCACTGGATTCTTAGCACAAGCCAGATGAGCCCATCCACCAAAGGCAGAACGTTGAGCAAACTGACTCCAATGTTGGGAAAATGAGCTCAAGCCAATGAGACTTGAGAGACCTCCTATCCCGTAGACCCCACGAAGAGGAGAGAAGCCCATATAGATGTAGAAGCCGGAAAACCGAATCAAATAAACGATATAATAAAAGAGAGATGTTAAGGAAAGAAACGATTGAATAGACGAAATGAAACCCGATAAGAAAACGTTCATGGAGTCGAGATATGATATCTCTTTCTTTAACTCTTTATATTCGCTCCATAGTGAGACGGGACTGTACGAATATAGAGTCCCAGGATAAAACCATGGCGACGATTCACGCTTCACTCGTGAACGCCCTATCGAACTATAAAAGCTACGAAACACTCTCGAAACTAAA
>WHPY01000005.1:5908820-5941004 GCA_019776045.1 Brassica rapa x Raphanus sativus
TGGACGGAAATCTCGCGGAGATCGAGGGAAGTTGAGTTTCGAAAACGTATTCCCCAAGACTCGTTCTTCCCAATCTTATCTCATTTAAATATCTCGAGAGGATAAACTGCATGTCGTTTTTATTTTGTAGACAAACTACTTGTCGTTTCAAAATAAAAAGCATGTTGTTTTTTGAGAATTAAATGGGTCAAACGTTGGGCTTAACTTGGTCCAAAAAGAATAATCTTATCGGGCCGGAGGCCCTCCACCAAGACCCAAGACCCAAGACCCAAGACCCAAGACCGACGACCGTGACCGCGCCGGCCGGACGGACGGCGGCGGCGGCGCGCGCGTGGGGACTCATCTGTTCCTCTGAGTCGTTTATACTCTCATAGCACATAGACATATATATGCTGCTCATTTCTCTTCCTCTTAAGCGATGTGGGACATTTCCCAAATTCATTTATTTAAAGCCAAACAGGCTTTTATCATTTGAGCCGCAGGCCCATTAATATTCACTCTTAACCAATTAATTATTGGTCCAACAATAGACATACCCTAAGAACCAGGGCGTTGACCGACTTGCAAACGAAACAAAAACTAACAACTATGAAGACCAGCCGAGAAGGACCCATACACCCGGAGGGAGCGTCAAGGTTAGAGGAGGACAAGACGGAAGCACCACGAGCGCAGATTGAATCAAAGCCATAGACAACTCCGAATCGACAGCCAAGTCGTGGCCGCGCATGCCAAGCGAGAAGTTACCGGAGATGATACACGTGAACCCATAAGACCTCAGACAAGCCATAGAGGTGAGACCTCGCCGTACCGACTGCTCAACATATATCAAGAAACCCTAAACGACGAGATGTCTCGCACGAAGGAAAAGGACGCTCTGCCAAGCCACTCCGCTGGAAAAACAATAGGTAGGAACCACTAGAAGAAAGAACAAATCTGTGGCGGAGGAGCCCCCACCGTAACCACGGGCCGCCAAACATAGATGTTTTTTATAGATCTAAGAAATAAAAAATGACTACGGAAGCTTTAACGGCGAAGACGGAGGTTTGGAGTTCAGAGAGGCTCAAAAAAGAAAATGGGAGGAGAGAGAAAAACCTTTATATAAAACGTTTTTCTCACCTTTAAAAGGGTTGCGGCTGTAACCAATATCGAGTTGGTCTAGTGGTAAAGGGGTTGCGGCTGTAACTTCTGCCACTTTAGTTCAATTCGCGATACAATGTCTCGATAAAGAGGTGAAACACCTTTTTAAGATATCGTTGATGGCCTCGTGATTTTAAGGAGATTCTCACACGACTACCATAAGTCGCGAATTCGATTCTTTATCGGCGGGGTGGTACTGAAACCTCTCTAAAGAAATCACGTCGCATATGGTCCACAAGTGTCTACGGCTCTAATGAAATTTTCTTGGATGTACGACTCCTCGGAATGGGGTAACTAAATAGTATATATCCTTCTTATATCCTTTTTGGGCTCATATATATCCACATCTTCAAATTTTAGGGTTGGGATAATGAAATGATATGTGATAACTGAGACATTCGATATACATATTCTTTTTTGGAAGACATTTTGAAAGTTAGCGTTTGTTTTTTTCGTTGAATTGAAGGTTTATCCAATTTTTTTTTTTGTAATCTGAAGTTTAAGCTAATCACGAACCGGATCGGATATCAAAGAGACTATGGTCCCATGTCGGATTGACAAAGAAGGTTTGGAACACTCTTCAACGTTCAGCAAACAATAGGTTCGATAGGCTGATGATGAATTGAGTGGTACTTTTCAATGGTAGTGGGACCAAATGGCTTCACGTGACGCTTATAAGCAGTGTGTCCGCACTACCATATTAAATTCACGTAACTCCTACTATTATTATTTTCGCCCATTCTTCTTTTCCTCATATTTCATTTTGTTTTTGTTCTCATCAATATTCAATACGACCGTTTTATTATTACCTATTCATTACACATTGATTGACTGCATATGTATGCAAACNTCAGATAATATTATCATGATTATGGGCATTCCAATATAATTAGTATATATGGCAGCTATAGACACTATGAATTAAAAACTTAGTTGCAGTTAAAATTACGAATCATGGGCTCCTATCTATATTTTACATTACAATAAAGCTTATATCATTGGTGGAATCTGAAATAATGACAAACCCTAAACTCAAACCTGAAATAAGTAGCCAACCACTCGATTCCAAACAGAAACAAATAGCGACTTAACACAATAATAGACAGGCTACTTTGAAAAATAAAATAAGAACCAGATTTCTTGGTTTAAACAGTAAAAGCTAATACACATGAAGACAAGAAAAACTTATAGATTTTACCAACAAATTAAAAAGACAAAATAAACTTGTAGACTCTTGTGTTCGTTGCCAATGTTGGCTTTACTCCATCACACAAATATGACCGTTAAGACTCAAAGGACCACTTTATAATTACTACATGCATGTATAAAATCTATTGATCCTCCGTTGTCATTTGCTTACTCTGGACATTTTCTTCCTCACCATGGCGCAACTCAGATCTTCTACTTACTCTCTTAATTATCTATTTTCAGTTTTAATTTTCATATTCCATTGCTTATGTTTTCGTTTTTCATTTGTTGCAGCTTGTTCAAACTCCACAGAAGATCAACACCATCATCACCACCGGAAATGGGTGGGTCCCTCAGGTCACAAAGTCATCACCGTCTCACTTGACGGCCACTCTCAGTTTCGCTCTGTCCAAGACGCCGTGGACTCCATATCAAAGAACAATAACAAGAGTATCGTTATCAAGATTGCTCCAGGATTTTACCGGTATTTATATGTAATCCGTAACCTTTTTTTTGTTATGTGTCATGCACACATGCAACCTATAGCTAAGGGTTAACATTTTTTTTTAAATGACAAGGTTTAACATTTAAATTTTCATTTGTACATATTTCCAGAGAGAAAGTGGTAGTTCCAGCGACAAAACCGTACATAACGTTTAAAGGAGCAGGCCGGGACGTGACGGTTATAGAGTGGCACGACCGTGCCTCCGACCTTGGCCCTGATGGTCAACAGTTACGTACTTACCAAACAGCTTCCGTCACAGTCTTCGCTAATTATTTCTCCGCTAGAAACATTACCTTCACGGTATTACTTAATTCTAATGCATAACATACAACTTTAAGGATATATATATTAATTAATAATCCGCATTTATTAACATTTTTCATAAAATGTGAAGAATACTGCGCCGGCGCCAATGCCAGGAATGCAAGGGTGGCAGGCTGTGGCATTTAGGATCTCTGGCGACAAAGCTTACTTTTCCGGCTGCGGATTTTACGGTGCACAGGACACTTTATGCGACGACGCAGGTCGTCACTACTTCAAGGAGTGTTACATTGAAGGCTCTATCGACTTTATCTTCGGTAATGGCCGCTCCATGTATAAAGTAAGCAAACAAAAATGTGAATATGTTTCGTTATGACCTGCAGTAACAATTATTAGAATATCAAAATGATTCAATGAAGATGCCTAAAAGATATTGACCAGTTGAGCTATAATTAGTTTTGTGTTAGAGATTCATAATAAAAGAACTGATGGTGTTGTGTTAACTGTTGGTAAAGGACTGTGAATTGCATTCGATAGCGTCAAGGTTCGGGTCGATAGCGGCGCACGGGAGGACATGCCCGGAGGAGAAAACGGGTTTCACGTTCGTGGGTTGTCGGGTAACGGGGACGGGTCCTTTATACGTGGGCCGTGCCATGGGCCAATACTCACGCATCGTCTACGCTCACACCTACTTCGATGCTCTTGTTGCTCATGGTGGCTGGGATGATTGGGACCATAAATCCAATAAAAGCAAGTACGTATGATTTTATTACACTCATAGTTACTATATTAATTTTAGTATATGATATTTAGTTAATCCAGAATTTTTCAAAAAAATCAGGACGGCGTTTTTCGGAGTGTACAATTGCTATGGGCCAGGAGCAGCAGCGACGACAGGCGTATCATGGGCCAGAGCTTTGGACTACGAGTCGGCCCATCCTTTTATAGCTAAGAGCTTCGTAAATGGGAGACATTGGATAGCTCCACGAGATGCTTGATAGGAACGAACTTCAAATGCTTTTCCACTTACATGCTCCCCCACTACACTACTACACTTTGTTCTCATTCTTTACATAGCTTAGTTATCATTCATTTATTTATTTCATTATTGTGATTCATTTGTAATACATGTCCAAGATTCTTGTCAAAATGTGTAACTTATATTTATAAAGAATTCAATATATACTAGCAAAAATGCTGGATTACAATCAATTAGCTTCTTGGTGTATTTAAATCCCTTACATTGGGTAAGTGATTATCTCTAGGAATAGGACTCTGTTTTCAACGTTCATAGTACAATATCTCGTGAACCCCTAGCAAGTTGAAAGCGACAAATAAATACATTTACAGAGAAACTAATTTATGTATTAGTTCTCAAAAAAACTAATTTATGTATTTTGTTTTTTGAAACTTTGTCACAAGCATTTTCATTTATGTAAACATATATTCCATAAAGAAAAACAATGGTCAGAAAATGTGTTAAATACAAGTTGTGTAACATAACATTGTGCAACTCCTCCTTACCTCTCTTCACAAAAAAATAATGAATACCAAATACAGGAAAACATTGGTCAGATTTGACCTTATTATAAAAGGCTATAATTTTGCAAGTTTCTGAAAATAACTCGTGGTTCCATTCTCAAAACTCAAATGAAGCAATGAATCATCTATACTAACTGCAATATACTGCATGACCCTATAGTTGAAGAAGACGAAGGAGGCTCCCTATTTTCCTCATGGATCAAATAAGGAATCGATTGGTTTATGTGTCGAGAACTTCCCTACCTGCAACACTCACCACAAACTTGGTGACTTTAAAGTTCCACTTCCTGAAGCTCCTCTACTATGCTGCCACCGTTTAGTAAGACTGGTTTGAAAGTTGGTGGACTAGTTGGAGACGTAAACGAGGTGTTGAAGTTTCCGCTCCATGAAGCTGTTCTTCTGGAAGCAGGAGGAGGATGATCCCCGTTGGCGCTTATTCCCAATCCATTTACTTGGATGTTGTCCATACTTGGAAATCTCTGCATCGTCATTTGTGGTGGAGCCCTTGAAGATGCTGCTACTTCCTCTGCAGAGTTCTCCTCCTGTCTTGTTTCAGTAGCAGCTGGTTCCGATGCATGGCCGTTTGAAGACGATGCAGGTGTTGCTGGGATAAAGAATTTTGCTTTTGCAGGGATTGGTGGTTTAGCAGATTGTGCAGGATGTGACTGAAACATGGTCTGAGAGTTTCCACGACCTTGATTAAAGGTGTCAACGTATCTGCCCCAAAAGAGAGTAAAATGATTTAACTATAAGCATGTACATAATCTACAGTGAAACACTAAGCAATTACAATTGATAGATTATCTATATATACTAAACCAAATGTGGCTTATATATATCCTCCTAAGTGCCATTATAATGCGACCATAAAACTGCGTGATGTTTCAGGATCCAGGATAGTCTACACATATTCTAATTCTAAAGTGTCTCAAGCTATTTGTTTACCTTGCGCGCACACCCATACGTCCACGAGCTGAGAATTGATTCGAACTCTGTGAGAGTGGTGGCATTCCTGAAGAATTCTCTGACGGAGTTGGGCCGTTGGAACTCCAGCTCCCGCTAGGTGGATTCATCTCAGATTTGTTTTCATAACTCAGTGAGTTGTTTTTGTAAGTGCCTAATGTTGGAGGAGGAGGCAGTGCAGCTTCCTCGGCTGGGGGTTCCACACCTTTCTCCACCCATCTCTTTAGTTTATCATCATAGTAGAATTGATTTTCTGCGCCCAGTTTTGCCTTTATCCAAAACATGACCAGGAGAATTAGAATAAGCTCAAGGAGTAGTAACCACACAGACCTAAGCGTTTAGAAGTGTACCTCTTTCGATGATGACCGAGACTGTAAGACCCTCCCTACCGTGTCCTTTAGCATGCCAAAACCAAATCGACTAAACCTCGAACCTGTCACACTCCCAGATGATTTCAACTTTGTCGCCCCTTCAACCTTTTCTTTTGGACAGTCAGCCAGATCCTAGAAAAAGGCAAACCATTCATACATTCCATATTTCAATACATTCTTAGCGTGATAATGGTTTTCTGATATAGACCTGTATTGGCGTTCTACCGAAGTCTGGCTCTGATACACTTCTTGTATGTACTGCCGTTCTCTTCACATTCCCACCGGACTCATGTAGAGATTCCACTGAAGCAGGTGGCATCAGTGATGACATTGTATTCACCGATTGACTATAAGGTAACTTAGTAGCTTCCTGCTGTTGGTGATGATACTCTTTTGACTGAAGGCTTCCTGTTGTTGAATGTGGTGCAGGTGGCGGCATGCCCCCAACAACACGATTTGCCGTGCTATCAAAAAGGTTTAGCAGTCTTCCAACAAGTTTTGTTGGAGCCAAATTCGCAGTATATCCACCCTGAAATAGATAAATTTCCGGTTAAGTTTTAGATCGTTAGAGAAAATAGAAAATAGACAGCTAAAAATCAACAGTTTTAAGTCTATTGGAACTAGAAGTTGCGTGGGCTGTACCTGTTGGTGGATACGGATTCTCTCTTCCAGTGACGAAACACACTGTTTCCACGTGTCCGCTTCAGGAGATCGGCCAGTCTTGAGGCATTTTAATACTGCTTGACAGTACCTGGATTCAGCCATAGCACTGCGACATCAGGAATCCAAATACAGTATAACCAAGGAAAAGTTGGTGGAAAGTGAATCTTCTTACTTTTGTGCAGCCGAAAGTTTACCAACTTCAGCCAGCATATGGGCATATATGACTTTATATGGTTGAAACGGTAACAGGATAAACTGAGAGTTTCCCAGCGTCTTGGAGTATTCATATAACTCTGTTCTCTGCCCATGCAAATATCAACCAAATAAGGAAAATATCTAACAAGTAACAAAAAATATGGTGTCTTCCATGAGTTTCGTTAGAGTACATAAACAACACATATCCTGGGAAAGAGGAGTGTAGTTAAAATAGGCTCAAAATAGAATCTTCCAGCTAGTACGATGATAAATAAAACCAGAGTGACAAAAAAAATCACCTGTATAGCCTCTGGACTTGCGTATGTTCGAGGATATTTCCAGTGGTCCCCTCCGACAAGGCAAAGTCTGGCACTATCTGAGTATTGATCAAAGTTCTTATCCGCGATTAAATAGCAAATATGCGCTGCCATTATCTGATTCAAAACAGTAGTTCAAATGTCAACAGCAGTTTAAATGTCATGATAAATTTTCCATGAAGTAGAACAATACTACAAGGCAGAGAACTACCTCGCCCCTTTCTTTCCACATGCAATCTCCAAGATGTGTTATCACAAGTTCATCATCTGTGGTCCTGTTGGCAGTTATTACACCCAGATTCTCTTCCCAATTGTCAAGCATGCTGCTACTTCCAAACTGCAATTCAAGGAAACAAAGACACTATTAGCTGCAGCTGGGTAGAAATTATGTCCAGAGAACTAGTTCATGAAAGCGTATCCACAGGTACGTCCTGTTTAGTATTTATTTTAGTAAGCTCTTTAACTAAGGGTATGTTTTATGAGATTCATAGGAGCAGTTTGTTGGGGAATACTTTGTATTCCTATTACCATTGAATATTTTTCTATACATCTTCTACGTCATATTGTCGTTATATGCAGTACCTGGGCTTGCTGTTGAGGCACATTTAAGGAACCAGGAGAGCTGAGATCGCTTGTACTTCCAGTGGAGAACACTTCAGCGGGTTGCCCTGCAACCAGAAGGCACAATGTCCGTAAAGGTGACCCAGGTACGAGCTGGCGAAGGGCCATTTGTTTGACAGTGTCACCATAGAACTGCATCGATTTAAGGTACTCACCAAGTCAGTAAACAACCACAGGAGTGGAATGCTAGATCAATTATAGGAAAAGAACCTGTTGGCCAAGTTGAGCCGCAATAACAAGTGCAGGTCCCCACAAATGACCTTCTTGTGCACATTGGAGAGCTTCCATTTTCCTACCAGAAGCCAGAAGATTCTGTACCTCTGAAGCAGTTGCCTGGCAAATTCTTCCAAATGAGTTAATAAGTAAAAACATTACCGTTGTAAATTTTAGAACCTTTTTCCTTGAAAAAGTGATATAGGATAAGATGTCAAATACTCACTTGCAGTTGTGATTCTGGTGGTAATTGCTGCAAGCACTGGCTAAAAGGAGCATAACCATTTTGTACGGCATCTTTCTTGGCAAATGCAAAAAGTTTAGCGACTGCTGCCTCGGCAGAATCCGTTTCCTATTTGCAGTGTAGATACAAGGATGAGAAAACTGTCATACACATCAATGTTAACTTAAGAAGCAAACTGAGAATATATATCCTTAAATGTTCACCTTCTGCGTTGTATCAGTTCCAAAAGGAGACCGGAGTTTCCCATAATACTGGCAAGATATTCTGAGCAAAGAAAGTAGCATTTTTAAAAGCTTCCCACTAGAAAAATCCATGCCAGAAGATTCACAGTGTAAGATTCTCTCATCAAACCACTTATTTAAGTCTTTACTTCCAACATTTCCTCCAACCAAGGGACCTGGAAGAGGTTGTTGATGCAGACAATGAAAGTAACTGGAAGAGTTTTCCCCAGGACTTGGATAAGAGGCACTCCCACAAATAACTTCTGCCAAGTTTACGAGAGAGATAGAGCTTCCCCCAGTTCCCTTCTGAGTCAGATAGCAAAAGGTTAGCAGTACATACAGATTTGTAATTCACTTGATGATTTTATAAAGCAAGAACGTATTTCTTACTAATGTTAAAAAAAAACAGTTTTCATAAACTTCCAAGAGTGTAAAATAACAAATGAAAAGGACTAACCTGACTTCCAAATGATGAATTCTGGAAAGAACCATTATCATCCTTCATAACAATGATCTTTCCGCCAAACCCAAAATTGACAAGTGCATGTGGTGGACGCCCATCAGGTGATCTTCCTGCACTTGGGGAGAAAACCTGATTGCTCTGGTATGACTGTTGAACATCATCTACGTATTGCTGCTGGCTATTATAAAAATCATTTGAGAAACTCAATGGTCCATTCTGCGTGACACTAGCCACATTCATATGCTGGGGGATGAAGCCTTGAACTCCAGTCTCATTTGGCTTGAACTGTTCAGCCACAGATCTTGTGTTGTACAAATTATTTACTTGCTGGTTTCCTCCAAAATTTGATAACGAGGCAGAAGTTACAGCTGCCTCCGCCTGACCTCCATTTCCTGATTGCCATGTGTTTGTAGTTTGCTGGTTGTTGGCAGAGTAAGATTGGTCCCAACTTCCTTGTTGGCTCTGCATACCAAATTCTTGGCCTTGGAATGTCTGTTTTGTATCATTAACATTATACATGCTACTCTCGCTATTATTGTGATACATAGCATGACCATTCTGATCATGGGCTTGAGGTGTTTGAGAAGCCTGGTTGTAGCTGTCCAGAGAGCGCCATTCTTGAGCAATTGTGTCATAGTACCACCCTGGATACTGGGCGTCAAAGACCATGTTCTCTGGATATCCATTGCTCACTTGTGAAACCTGGTTCCAAGCAGACACATTCTCAGCCACTGTAGCGGTTGAATTATCAGCAGCAACGCCTTCCCAGTTACTCGCTGAGTTACCGTAGCTCTCCTGTGAAATCATGCTTGCATCTTGACCATCAACTTGATACCATTGGCCAGTATTTGCATCATATCTCCACCCAGGATACATATTCTCCCAAGATTGACTGTTATCCACGTACTGCCCACTTGTAGAATCCAGAACCACTTCACCCTGATGTTGTTGCTCGAAACCTGCCGAGGCAACAACGCTTGTGTTGTTTGTATCATCAGCATTGGATACCAAGTTTCCACCATCAACCTCCGCCTTCCCTTGTAAATGTCCGTCAAACTCGGTGAAGAAATCAGAGTAAGAACCAAAGCCACGACCGTCATTTGCAGACGAATCCGCACCAAAGGCGCCCCAATCAATCTCCTTAACCCCATGACTCCCCCCTGCCTCATTAACCACCTTGCTTTCTTTACCTGTTTCAGACAGCGGCTTATCATCATCATCATCCACTTCCGATCTCATCACATCATCATCACTTAACTTATTATTAGCATCACTCTGGACGACATCATCTTCTTCTTCCAAAGCAATAGATGAAGGCTCTTCTTTACTTGAGCCAACGTCGTTGTTCCCCGGCTCTGCAGCTTCATTCAATGTCCCATTTTCATCGCCTTTAACAAGAGAGAGATTCGAAAAGGCTCTGATGTCATCTGAGTCACTACCGTCATCGAATGTCATCTGTTTGGCAGAAGACGAAGCCTGAGCTTGGGTGGGGGAATAGGAATCATCGACAAGTTTATCGAAGAAATCCTCATCCGTCTGATCTTCCATCATCATGTATTGAGAAGCCGATGCCATCAATGAGAGAAAGAGAGATCCAATGCCAAAAGAAAAAAAAATAATAAAGTAATTCTAAGCGATCAAATAAAGCAATGATGATGCCATAGAGTCATAGACTCCGATCCAAAACCTAATTTGTCGTTGAGTTTATCGGATCCACCCAAAATTGATCTAAAGCTCTTTCTTTCTCAATCTTCGAATGTCATTCTCACCCAAGCTGATCTCACCAAACAAAACAATCTCCTCCCATTGACATTATTTCTTTTCTATATGATGCAAATCAAGTATTGGTGGACCGATCTGGATCCTTCAAAAGCTAAGATCTGTTGTGTCTGCGAGATTGCCCCACATCTGCGTCTCCGGAGACAATGACTACGTTTCTTTGTGCCGACAGCTTCATCAATAAAAATAATACGTTTTGATTTCCAATCTTCGTGTTGAGATTTGAGATTCTACCTCGCTGGAGAAGATGCGCACAACGTGCTTGACGAAATGCCTTATGATCCAGATGTCATCTCTCCTACCTCATTTTTTTTTCATTTCTGGTTTTTACGTTAGAGGAGGAAGGACGAGGGCACTCTGACTCTCTCTCTTTGTTGTTCTCCCCCCACAGATCTGGTGAATCCAACGGTTGGATCGTTCCCCCTTAACCAACCGTTTCTTTCATCCGTTGATCAGTTATTTTAGCTCCGACAACTGATATAATTAAAATTATTTTTCTTTAACAATATTCACTAAACCCGAATTATCGGCCAAATGATTACTGGCCAACCCGTATAAAACAAAAAAAAACAGATGAATAGGCACGTGCGTGGCCAACACACCGCATATGCACGCGGTTTTCCTTCAAAATGTCCGCATTACCGGTCCAAAGCGCGCGTAGAACCAACCACTATTTCGGACACACAAATGTTTTGTTTTTTTTTAAATAAAGACAAAATTAATGAATTTATAGTGTAACAGAAATATAAAACACTCGATGATAATCCATGCTTTGCACGGGATGAGATTATTTTTAAGATATTAAGACGTTAGGTATATTTATTTTGGATATCAGTTTAGTTTTGGGTTATTTTCGGGTTTTAAGATCCTATGATATAAATACATTCTAAATTCATATTTATTTTCGTTTGTTCGGTTAAAATGGTTGAGATTTTTGGGTTTTTAGTGATAAACTTAAAGACTATTTGTTTGGTTTCATGTTCTTTGAATTTTAGACAATTCTAATATAAACCAATCGTTTCATATTATAAATTATGAAAAAATCATAATAAAATCAAATTTATATAACTGTTGAAGAAAACTAAGATGCCTATAAAACAATTCATTTCATTACAATTTGGTTAATGGTGAAATGAAGATTTTAAAATAATAATATTCTATATTACGCCTGATTTAGAATCTTCACCTCACATTTTNTTGAGGTGAATATTTTGTTATATAAGTACTAATTTTAATGTGCATATTTGTGTGTATGTAAATTTTTTTAAAAGTGTTTCATCGTTATATACATATAGCGTTAACTAATATTGAAAGAAATATTTGTTCATATAAAAAATGAAAGTTTCAATTCTTAAATTAAAATTAATTAAATATAAAATATACTTAGTCATTACAAAATATTTTTAAAATAATGACATTTAAATTATATAAATAAATCGTTGTATAAAAATATATACATAAACAATAACATTAATACTAGGTGTTTTCCTGCACCATGTGCAGTAAAAAAAATTAAAATATTTTTAACAGATAAATATAAATTATATTTAATTTTTATTAATATTATAAATTTTCTTTTTTTATCAATATTTTAATATAAATTTGATTTAACTGAACATTAAAATTAAGATAAAAACAATTTTGTTTATTTTGAATTATATTTAAGAATGTGCATGTATATATTTAAAATTATAATCTTAGGTATATTTTCTATCTATTTATTTTAATTAATATATTAAATAAATATGTAAAATTTCATAATTGTAAAAAAATAAAATTAAACAATATTTATAAAATCTGTAGATATATATAAGAAACTAATGATTTTACGATTTAATTTGATTTTATGATTTAATTTGATTTTATGATTTAATTTTTATAATTTTCTAAAAATATGTATATATTTTTGAAATATTTTTAATTTAAATGAAATTTCGAAATTTGAAATTCCATAATTGAATATATTTATTTTAATGATGATTTATGAGTTATTACCATAATTTTAAAAGTCCAAAAATATAAATCGACAATAAATGTACTATATGAGTTATTACCATATTTAAAAAAGTTTACCAAAAATATAAATTAACATTAAATATAACTTTTCATGTCATATTAATCTATAAGACATGTCATCAATTTTAGTAGCCATGTTATATTATTTTTGTGAAAATGACTGTAAAGAAGACATATGGCAAAATTACTTCTTAAATATAGTCTAGGGAATGTAAAATTTCATAATTTTCAATTTTTTTTTTTTGTCATCAGCAGAAAAACACACACTCTCATCCGGTCTCTGAAAACCATGTCGGCAACTCTGCATCCATGTGAACAACAAAAGACGGCTGTGTCCTGGCACTACGTGCTAGTCGATCCGCCTGCATATTCTACTGTCTTGGTACATGAATAATCTCTTAGTTGATGAAACCGTCTTTAAGGGTCTTTATATCTTCCAAATAATTTGCAAAAGCTGGTCATTCCTCTGGTTCTGAAACCATCTTTACCAATTGGGAACAATCCGTTGCAAACATAACCTTGAACTAACGCAAATTTCTCATACTCTATATTGCCCATATCAGAGCCTCTACCTCCGAGTGGAGGGGAGAAAGACTCGCTCTGACGTTTCGGACTCCCATCAAACTGTCGAAACCTTCTAAAGTACTAAACCAACCTTAGGTGGAGAAACTGTCTTTGTCTTTCCACGAACCATCTATGAAACACCAACGTCCTGGTATTGCCGTCTGTGGTGCTTCCTCAACTTGTCGCACCAACTTCTGTGTATCTGCGTTTTGTGCATCCATCCATAGTGCTGATTCTGTCTCTGCCAATTTCAAAGTATCTCTCGGATCTACATTTAAATTACTGAAAACCTTGTTGTTCTTTCTTTTCAAATGTACCATAGAATCCAAGTATACTGATGAGTTTCCATTTTCGGATCAATTCTCCAAAATAAATAATCCATATTTGTAAAAAGACCTTGATAAGGGAAAATAGCTGGATTGGAAGGGATCTCTGAAAGAGTCCATACCTGACGCGCTGGTGGGCACTCAAAAAACACATGATTTATGGATTCTTCTGAAGCGCCGCACCTATCACAACATATGTCCCCTTTTATCCCTCTCGCCTGCAAATTTTTCCTCACTGCTATGCACCCTGATACCAATTGCCATAGGAAATGTTTAAGCTTTGGTGGGCATCTTACTTTCTAGCAAAATGATTTCAAAGCATCAACTGTAGGTCCAAATACTAATAATGGTTTCTCCTTATCAGGATAAACTGTCTCTACTTGGTATCATGATTTCACGTATATTTTCCGTTGTTTGTGAAGTGCCATCCATCCTTATCCTCCAATTGGTTCCTGCTAAGCGGTATACTTTCAATGATTTTTACATCCTGAGAATCCACCAATGTCCGAAGTGCCTGCGAATCCCAAGTTCTTGTAGTTGAATTAATTAAAGAATCAACTGTAAGATCTGGGTAGTTAGTGTGAAGATTTTTGTTTGCTGGTCTCGGGCGAGTGGATGAGATCCATGGGCCATTCCATACTGAGATAGAAGATCATGTTTCCACCCTTTTGATTAGTCCTTTGCTAACCAGAGATCTAGCAGAGATAATACTCCTCCAGCCGTACGACGGGGAGTATGATCGGATCGATTCTAGGGGTGAAGCATTCCTAAAGTACCGTCCTTTAAAAACCCGTGAGAATAAAGTCTTAGGTTTCTCAATCAGTCGCCATAACTGCTTTCCAAGCATCGCCGTATTAAAAATCGTAAGGTCTTGGAAGCCCAAGCCTCCATCCTCCTTACTTAACACTAGTTTGTCCCAAGATTTAAAAATTAAAATTTAAAAATATTTATAAAATCTGTAGATATATATAAGAAACTAATGATTTTACGATTTAATTTGATTTTATGATTTAATTTTTATATTTTTTTAAAAATATGTATATATTTTTGAAAATTTTTTAATTTAAATGATATTTCAAAATTTGAAATGCCATAATTGAATATATTTATTTTAATGATGATTTATGAGTTATTACCATATTTTAAAAAAAAATCAAAAATATAAATCAAAAATAAATGTAATATATGAGTTATTACCATATTTTAAAAAGTTTACCAAAAATATAAATTAACATTAAATATAATTGTCCATGTCATATTAATCTATAAGACATATCATCAATTTTAGTAGTCATGTCATATTATTTTTGTGAGAATGATTGTAGAGAAGACATGTGGCAAAATCACTTCTCAAATTTAGTCTAGAGGATATCTACACATTGAGCCTGCTGAGTTTAATTCTTACAATGCATTAAACATGAGCCCAATGAATTTTAACAATAAATCATTATGTTTTAACATTTATTTTTCAATTTGGTCTGCGTAAAACATCTTCACAACCTACGAAATAAAATAAAAATTCGAAACTTAGACATGTTTAAATAAAGAAAACGAAATTTATAAAATTTATTCAGGTAAAGAGTAAAGATGCCTACATTGGAGTTGATAAAAACCATTTCAATAGTTAGACTACCACCAACAGAATACTTCTTCCACAAACGAATGATCTTAACCATAATCTTCCATATTGACTTGAATAGTTTCAAATCAGACACATAAGTTACCACAACCATTATAGGATAATGAGATATACATGTTAAGGTTTCGGGTGTAGTGAATGAATAAGATGATGTGGAGCAGGAGTTTTATATAGGTTTACTAAACCTAATGCAATAAATATGGTATCTTGGTATAAAATCGTATTAAATGGAAAATATTTTTACTTTGCCAATCACTCTTAGATATATAAATTTTCATAACAAAAAATGTGAAATATATGCCATTTAGTATCATCAATTTACCTTGCCAATCACTCAAAAAATATAAATATTGTTCAAATGTTAATGCTAGCCGGTTTAATTCGGAATGGGTAGAATTCATTGATATCAGTTTAAAAATTTTAACCATATTATTAAAATTCATGTGTAATAAAATTGTAGTATTTCATTCGCTTTAAAATTCACGTGTACTACGTGAGAATGACTCGTAAAGCATGTTTGACAATGGGAGACTGTAGTAAGAACTCTTATAGTTTGTATAGAATGTGTTATCGCTTGTGTCAAACTGTTATTGTTTGTGAAAACAAATGCTACAATCTCTCGAGACCCGTACTTCACTAAATGCAGAGACTATCAGGTCAAGAACAGAGTCTGCGGGTTCAACACAACCCACCCGAATCAAGACTTCATCTGTTACTCCTCTCAAAGAGAGACAACAACAACAACGACGTCCCGGTGATATGCCTCATCTTCGCTTTAACATGTATCCTCTTCGCTATCTCCGTAGCGGTAGCCATCTTCCGATCAAGAAGAGCGAGCTTCTTGTCCTCAGTAAGCGAAGAAGATCCAGCCACTCTCTTCCTCCGCCCTCCTACCCCGTCTTCACCTCGAAGCTTGAACGACTTCGGTAGGTATATACATTACTTATATCCTCGCATACACATAAGAGTTCTTATGCATCTTAATCTCTTCAACTAGATCACCAAGAAGATAACATCCGAACGACGAAGTAGCTATCCCCATATAATATGTATCGAGTTTCCAAAAGAGATCATCGAGACTCGAGAGACAGTCAGCTTAAAGAAGAGTGGCCTGCTTCAATATCAATTCGAGTTCACCCGACTTCTCCGTAAGTAAAAGTGTAACTCGCGTAAAAGGTTTGTGAGCTTTTGTTTGCGTCGACAAAGCTATGAAAAAAATTAGTCGTTCTATTCCGTGTCATATAAGCAAAAAAAGAAAGAAAGTTAGGCAATAAATGTTGCGTTTTTCTTCAAAACGATCACAAACTGACACGTGGAATTGAGCTTTTTTCATGCATTCTGGTGAAAACCGTTTAAGGAAAGCCTTAAAAATGCTTCTCCTTTAATATACAGGGAATTACAAACGGTAATACATATTTCCCCTATCATCTGACTGAACCGGGTGTTTTGTTTTATGTATTGGGTAAACTCATAGATTAACACTTGATATGGACTATAACTGTGACAGCGAGCAAAACTTTTTGATATTACATATTTCAGCTTACAGTTCTACTTCCTGAAACTCCTATCCTATGCTGTTGCTGCTGCTGCTGCTCAGTGGGCTTGGTTTGAATGGTGATGGACCTGTTGGAGATGTGAAAGATGTTGAAGCTTCCGCTCCATGAAGTTGTCAATGCATGCAGCAGTTTTTCTGAAAAAATCTATCAGACGACCATGGAAAAATGTCTCATAGTGGCTATTTACCTTGCACGCGCACCCATACGTCCACGAGCTGAGGATTGATTCGAACCCTGTGAGAGATTGGTGGGCAATGACTATGCTTTTATGTATTTGGTTTTAAATAGAAAGTGTTTTCTTCATCGCATTTGGTGAAATGAGATAGAGAGAGACTTTGATTTGTTTTGTTTTTTGCCTTCCCTTTCCCGAGACTACCCTTTTATATGTATTGTATGACTATGATTATGAATGAGCACATGATGAACCCAATTTGGTTTATTTTGGTAACGTAATCACCCATCAACTCTATCAGTTTCTATAAGATTATTCTCCTTTTTTATAACGTTTATGCACTGCAACACATAAAAATATGAAACAGAACTGTGTAAAATGTTGACCACAAATATAGAGCCTACAACCCTCAATATATTCAATATCTGACAACTTTTGTATACAGATTGATCTGAGGGAAAAGAAGAAGAAATTGTCAAGACAAGAGAGGCTTTTTAGCGTCGAACTCCCACTCAAAACTCTCAGTTTGTGAGAATCCTTCTTTGCCTTTAGCCCATAACACAAGGTACAGTCCTATAAACATCAACGACATTCCTCCCACACTGCATTTTTTGTTAATCATTCGTTAATATAGAGAAAAAAATCAAACATAAATTATTATGATCGTATATCAAAGTTACCTTCCAAGGCAAATGGACTCTCCTAATGTCAATACAGAGAAACCAACTGAGATAACCGTAGCGAAAGGACTAAACACTGAAACCATAACCGGTCCACGTTTCTTCATCGCCCATCCATTAAAGCTTACACATGCTCCACTCACCATCCCTCCCTAATCAAATACTATATGTTATAACCATAAAACCGTTCATTATTTATGTTTATGAAACATTTATTTAAGCTCACCAGAAGAGAAAAACCAATGAGGTTACCAATACTAATGAGAGATCTGGTGAGTACTTTCCCTTTCTGGTTTTGTAACAACTGTACCAGCATTGTTATCAACACTCCGATCAATGCCGTTATCGCACTTAACGAAATCGGAGCTGGAAACTCAGCCAACGTCGAAGCCTGTAATTATAAACCGAGTTTTACACCAACACTGGAAACCAAACCGACCGGGTTATGAAAAACCGGTTTACTTACTTGAAGGACGACGTTGGTTGATAAGACAAAGACAGCGCCGAGAAGGTAGATACATCCCACAACTCTGTCTCGATCAAACACGAATATTGAAGCATTATCTTTTTCATCTTGAATGATCGAAGCGCTGTGCATTAAGCTCATTGTCAAAGCGCCGAACACGCACAACAATGTCCCTAAGATCTTCAATTTGCTGTACACGCATTTCATGTTCATCTTCTCTAACCTGTTCAAGAGAGCAGAACATAGACAATTTAGTGAATGTTGGAGCACGTGATCGACGTTGTTGAAAGTGATCTCACCTGACGATCCAAGCAATAAAGAAAATAAGACCAGGAGCGAGATTGGGCATCGCTGTGGCCATTGCTGGAGACGTCAGCCTGATTCCTTCCAGAAACAGAGATTGGAACAGAGTAACCCTGTTTACTTTCAAAACACAGACAAAAGAATAGTGCAAATTTCAACAAAGTTTTATACTTTTTGTAATGAGAAAAAAGCTAACAGAGGATGATACTTACCCTGCAAAAGAGATCAAAACTAGCTTACCAATCAGCCTCGCACTAAGCTCGTTTGGCCATTGCTTCCTTTATAAAGAACAAGAACAGAACAAAGAAAAAAATGATTACTGTCTAAAGAGACAAAGAGCAATTGTTTTTAAGAACACAGACAAGGAAGTTATTAGACAAACCTTTCGAAGAGAATGGCGAAAGGGGAGAGGATTAAGAAAGTGGCAAAGGTAGAGAAGATGATAATGGTGAAAGGGCCGAGACCGAGTGACATCAAATGACTCATGAGCAAAGAGTTGCCTGCGTATACAAATTGTACCATTACTAAACCTCCTACAATCGTCACCTCTTCTATCATCTCCTTCTTCATATTCTCCTCGTCTTAGTGAAATTGGGATTGATAGAAATCTATGGGAAAAAAACTGCATGACAAAGAAACACATTATAAGCATAATGTGTTCAAGATTATATTGCTTATCTCTTCCTCTTCTTTACCTTCATCCAGAAGATAACTCTGAAATCACCATTTTCTTCCTTTCGGTATCTCTCTCTCTCCTTTTACTCTATCTCTCTCATTATATTCTTCAATACATTGCTTCTTGTAAGAATTAGAAGCATACCCTCCATCCTTATTACACCTATATTTGCTATTTTCCAAATTACTTTTATGTCTATTTAAAGTCATTTCTTAATCTCAACCTTCAATCTTATCAAACTGCCCCAAAATAAATATTCAATTTTTTAGGAAACGTTTAAGTCAAATGCTAAGACTTGTGTCGAATAAACTTACAGTTCTTCCGACTTCTCGTGTCTACTCCAGGAGGAGGCATGTTACGTGTTACACAATGCCGTTGAGTTGCTCAATGACGGCGACAAGTTGGACGATGCTTCTGTATTGGTTCACTTGCTCGTGTCTCAGGAACCATGGCTACATTTATTTGTGTTGACAGCTTTCTGGATACGTTGTGAAACATGGGTTTGTCTCAGAATCAGCCTTTCCAATTCCTTGATGAGATTTTTGTAGATTCAGATTCACAGTAATATCTTTTAGATGTATGATTTTTCAAAAAATGTTCTGAAGGCTTTTATAAACTTCCACCATTATAGTTTTTCAAGTTTTTAGCCATTTTACAAAGTTTGTATAAATTATTGTTGTAAGTCGGTTGAATCTGAATCTAAAGTGAAAATTACTAATTATTTATTTTAATATTTTGTATTCTAATTGATTTCTGGTGGCACTACGAGAAAACTATAGATATCATCACTTATAAAGTGTCCGAATAATAACTGACTCTAATTTGAATCAATTACTTAAAATTGACACTGAATATGTGATTTATATCAACTAAAATAACTGATATTAATAGCAACATCTATCTTATTAAAACAGAAACATTATGTTGGACCTAACATTTATTTTGTAAGTTTTTAAATTAAATACACTTTTATACTTTATAGTTAAACCTACATTAAATCACTAATGTTCTTTTCTTTATACTACTATCCATGTTTCCAAACAATATACTTATTTCTTTATACTATTATCAATGTTTCCAAACAATATATTTTATATACTACTATCAATGTTTCCAAACGATACAATAATTAATCTTAGTTATTTTATATCCATCATTTTCTCTTTAAAATTTTGTAGAAACGTCATAATTTCATAAATTACAAAATAATGAACTTTAAAATTTGGATTATAAGACTACAAATTATGAAAATATTACAATTTCAATCAAATTAGATTACATATCGGTCATCCATCAGTTCAATCGGTTAGTCTCGGGTTTTAGTGACTTTTTAATATAAATATTTTAAAAAACTAAATTGAATTGTTAGATCTCCGGATTAACCGGTATAATCACAATCGGGTTGAATTTAAAAACACTGATTTAAATACAAAAATATTTTAAATACACACTCTTTAAAAGTTAACAAAATATTTGTTACGTTATTAGTGAAATTTTTCATCGTAAAATATTCCGCGCTTCCAAAGCGCGGGTCAAGATCTAGTCAAGTAAATTAAAGATAGACAAGTTAATAATAACTTACATCACTTTTCAATAATCAATGCAAATTAAGAGTATATATGCTTGGACTAGTGGTTGAAGTAGTAATGTGGTTGGTCAGTGAAGATGAAATGGCTCAGTTCTTGGTAGTTTTAAATGGGATTTGTGCAGCGTGGATTGGTAGTCTTTCACTAACTTGATTTCTAGGGAGATGAAAAGGTGGACAAGCAATCAATCATGAGTTCAAGTCGTGTTTTATATGCTGGAAGTGGGTATATAGCTCTCATTGCCATAATTCTGATTGCGGAACACTCTCGTAAGATTTTCTTTAATCTTTGAATCTTATTCAATTTGTTTTCTATTTTCTTGAAGGTAATCATGGCATTCGGTTCATCTACGGATTTTCCATCTTGTGGGGATTGGGAACACTCGTGTCTCTAGTCATTTAGAAATTTGGTTTCAATCAAGCCTTCCAGTTTCCGATTGTACCAGCAATAATCACCACTGTGTGTCTCATCGGCATCTCAAAAGCTGTTAATATGCCTAATAATAAAGGCAACTGAATGATTGAGAAAAAAGTAAGTACGAGAATTTGATTCATGATACTATGGCTTCATCTGGTATATAACTACTAATAGTGGATTTTTATCTTTGCAGTGGAAGAAGAAGAATGGTATGAGAAGAGATTCACTTGAAGGAATCATCTATTCTTTGTTGTTTTGTTTTAGTTTTCGGTGTGTTTCACTTAGTTAGATATCATTTACTTTGTTGCTCTCAGTATGCGAACATACCCTCCATTCTTATTCCACCTATATTTTGTTTCATTTCTTAATCTCAAGTTATCAACTTTCAATCTTATCAAACTGGTCCAATCTTGCCCCAAAATAAATACTCTCTCTTTTTCAATATAAATAATATTTAAATATTTTATTTTGTTGCAAAATAATAAATATTCTCATTATTTCAGATAAAATATAATTATATTTGAAATTTGTAACCAATTATATAATATTTCATTTTTCTATTGGTTGGATTCAATAATATTTAGTTATAGTTTAACGTCAACAAAATAAATTGTATAGTATTTTGTAATTTCTTAATTTGTGTGTATTTACCTTGAGCACCCTATAAAAATGAAACAGAAGTACTGTTCAAGTTTTCAGAGAATTTGCATGTGTCCATCTGGTTATAAAGAATAAAGCCTAATGCTAAGACTTGTTTCTATCAGATGCCAGGCCCAGAGCTCATAAATGCTTTCGTCTAAGGCCGGAGATTTCAACGGTGCTTTTCAGATTCTATCGAGTTTGCCTAACCCTAACTCATCTTCATGGAACACAATATTGACAAGCTATGTAAACGGTGCCAATCTAGAGAAGGTACTGAGTTTTCCACCAATATTGCTGCTCTCGCTGTGGTTCCATGGGGAAGTCTCATCCATTCTTGTGCTCTCAAGCTAGCTTGGCCTAGAGTCTAGACTCTCGAGTTGTTGTTACGAGTGCTCTGATAGAAATGTACTCTAAATGCGGAAAGGCAAGCTGAACTGATGTTTTAGACGATGCCTAGAAAGAATCTGATTGTGTGGAACGCAATGATCTCTGATTATGCTCGTAATGGCGATTCAACCGAGGCAATCAAGCTATTCAACCAACTGAAACAAGAAAGATTATCGAAACCTGATCCAATCACATTCTTGAATCTCTTAGTTGTGTGTTCTCATTGTGAAGTTCCAATGGAGCTCACTCGTGGTTGCTTTGAGATGATGATTGAGAGTATGGAATCAAACCAAGTGTAGAGCATTGCTGCTCTCTTATCAGAGCTATGGCGCAGAAAGGGGAGACTTGACAGGCGAAAATAGTAATTCAAGAATTAGGTTTTGGGTTTGCAGGTGTGGCTTGGAGGGCGTTGCTTGGTGCTTGAAGTGCTGGAAAGGATCTGAAAGCTGCAGATGAAGATGAGTACGCGTACATAGTGATTTCGAATCTCTATGCTTACCATGAGAGATGGAGAGAAGTTAGTCAAATTAGGAAGATTATGAGAGAGAAAGGGGTGGAGAGAGAAGTTGGCTCTAGCTGGATTCAAGAGCAAAATGTTGAGATACAGCTTTAATATCTTTTCGAGTTTTGAGCTTTTGGTTATGTAAACACAATTTTAACATGGATAGAATCTGAGATATGAATTGTATAAAGAGCAGAAATAGTATTACACAGTTTTCTTCACGAACAAGAGTTTGGAGTCGCAAACAAAAAAAAAACACTTCTCGTCTTTGGAAGAAACTTGCCTCCCCTGATAGTAATACTCTTCATGAATGTATCAGGTGGGTCACCTTGGGACTGAAAGGCCCATCTCTATAGTAAACAGGAAAATAAATAACGATTAGGACAGAAACAGAAAACTGGTCTTTTTAAAAAAAAAAGGAAGAAGAAAGAAAGACTGATAGTTTCGCTTATTGATTCTATGGTAAGAGTCTTTAACACAACAACTAGTGAATCAACAAACTAGTCAAGCAATCTCATTTAAAATAGCTTTCTAAATCTAAAGTATCACCGAAGCATTTGTTGACAGAGCCCACCTTTAAAAAACAACTGCAAATACGTCTCACGTGTCATCGATTCCATCTGGGACAAAAAGCACTTTTACAAATTACTACAGTATCGTTGCCACTCTTATATATGTACTAGTTTTCTTAGACTGACATCCATATCAAAAAAAAAAAAAACAGCAAAGAAACACAATGACAATCTGACTAGGCTTAACATTGGGTTCAATAAGCTACTACCCCCTTCAAAATTAAGTCCTTACAGGGTTTTTTCCTAGTAATTATTGTTCTCCAATACTTTATTTGGATAACTAGAACTCAAGAAAGGTTCGTACTTGATAAAGATGCAAGGATCCCACATGGTAACGGTGAAATTATGTGCCTGCATGAGAATCAAGTACTCATAATTAGACGGAAGCAAGGGCAGAAAACTCGATTGCAACTCTAGAAACTGAATTAACTTAGCCTATATAAGTTTAACAATACTGGGGGTTAAGTCCATTTATTCCTACTTGTTAAGAGTTCAAAACATTAAATCTACCAACACTACAAAAGATGCAACTATCCCGTCAAGTAAGAAAAATCATAAAGCAAAGGAGGAATAAACAGAGTCATAAAGTAATCACAGAGCGTAAAACACATCAAGAAGTTCATCTACAAGTTCATGATACGTTTCCTCGCATGTAAATAATGTGTTCTTTTTCTAAGTCTAACTAACAAACTCGAGCATAACGACAAAGAAATGCTGTCTAGATATGGAAAATTTTGCAAAGTGCAGAAAGGAGAGAGAGTATTAGAGGTGGGGAGAGGTGCAGGAGAGAGTAGTACCCTGAGAGAGAGCTCGGCTGCTTCTGGATGTTAGGCTAAGACACGACGTCAGCCTAGCAGCCGCCACCGTGCTGTGAAGCGGTAACAGAGACTGAACACAACCAAGCTCAGATGGACACCTACACAAATTCATCAAAACGAAGATCACAGAAATGAAGAAAAGGAAGCAAATTTGTAGCAGAGCTTGTGTTGATTGATTATAAGCAGACCTTGAGAAGGAGAATCTGGGAGCAGCAGCGGGTTTAGACGGAATCCGAAACCCGGCGGATGAAGAAGCACTCGGCGGAGTTCCGGTGCCAACTGGAGATTTGTGAAGAGATGATCTGATGGCGGATCTGAGAGAGGAGACGGAGGATCGGCTCATGAATCTGTTGCAAGCAGTAGCCATTGTGAGAGAGATAGAGAAGGCGAGATTCGACCGTCGTCGTTTTCTTCTACGGAGAGGATTTATTTATAGGGTTTTAGGACGCCGGAAGGATTAGAGGAAACCCCCCGGAAAATAAATATCGCTGTTTCTGTTGGGTTTGAGAAATACATGAGATAGCCCATTAAAGAATATTAATGGGCTTAGACCCATGTATTAAAAGTTGCGTCATCAAGAGCTGGTGCGGTTTTTCGTGAGAGACTGATGAGAACAATACGTGTCAGCCAAACTACTCACGCACTAGAAAGCTACATTTCCATTTCCTGCCATATCTAATTAATGTTATCCCTTTATAACCTTTTTCATTAGATAACACTGTTGATTTTTTTTTTTTTTTTGCAAACTCGATAACACTGTTGATTAATCACCTTTCTGTTTCAACTAAGTATTTGAATATTTTTCAAACTATTATAAGGTAAGACGAATAAAATAAAATAAAATAAAATAAAAGTCGGCTCAGAAAGATAAATCTTGCCATCATCGTGGAGCACCTTTCAGAAATTTATAAGTTTTTTTTCTCTCGGGATCCAAAAGTTAACATTTATCTACAAATGTATGATCTATTAGACACAAAGTGTCTCACATCGGGTATTGGAAGAAATCTTTAGTCATATATAAGATAGATGAGCCTCTACACTAATCACCAATTGGTTTTAAGTGTGAAGCTCATCTAGCTTAACTTAATACCAGAGCCCGATCTAAACAGTCCAATCCGATCTTCATCGATCTGGCCCAAAATTGACCAATCGATCTTTGCCCGAACATTCCGAGATTGACGCTCAAAGAATCATCATCTCGAGGAGGCGTATTAGACACAAAGTATCTCACATCGGATATTGGAAAGAATCTTTAGTGAGGAGGCGTATTAGACACAAAGTATCTCACATCGGATATTGGAAAGAATATTTAGTCATATATAAAATAGATGAGCCTCTCTACTAATCACTAATTGATTTTAAGTGTGAAGCCCATCAATCTTTATCATTATCTATTGGTTTGCTGCTCTCTGCGACTTGTGATTTTAATTATAACCACAAATTACAGATTGTTGTTTGTTTTTTTGTTGTTGTGTTATGGTTTGCAACGACATAGAACATAACTTACACAACCTCAGCACGGCTTGAATATGGCTTCAATTTCTAAAACCTTAAATATACAAAAAAAAATTGTAACATCCCGAGTTGTGATATACGGAAAGGCTTAAGAGAATTGATTTGGCTACCTATGTCACCAAAGTTGACTTACCTTTTCCGTAACACATCCGTTTAGAACTCCAGAGTTAAGCGTGCTTGGGCTGGAGTAGTGAAAGGATGGGTGACCTATCGGGAAGTGATTCGCGATACCGTGTGAGTGAGGCCAAAGCACGGGGAAAGGTCATGTGGTGATTACAGGGTCAGTAAACGATGATTTCGAGCCTTGGAAAATTAACGACCGACCGTCGGATGGGATGGGGCCCACGGGCCGAGAGAGCGGGCGTGGGTGACCCATTAGCCGTGGACGGGTCGGGGCGTTACAAGTGGTATCAGAGCTGGTTAGCCGTCTCAGTTCTGACCTGAGAGGCGTCTTGAGACCTGTCGTAGGGCGCAACGAGGACGTTGCGTTCTTTGAGAGGGGGTGAATTGTAACATCCCGAGTTGTGATATACGGAAAGGCTTAAGAGAATTGATTTGGCTACCTATGTCACCAAAGTTGACTTACCTTTTCCGTAACACATCCGTTTAGAACTCCAGAGTTAAGCGTGCTTGGGCTGGAGTAGTGAAAGGATGGGTGACCTATCGGGAAGTGATTCGCGATACCGTGTGAGTGAGGCCAAAGCACGGGGAAAGGTCATGTGGTGATTGCAGGGTCAGTAAACGATGATTTCGAGACTTGGAAAATTAACGACCGACCGTCGGATGGGATGGGGCCCACGGGCCGAGAGAGCGGGCGTGGGTGGCCCATTAGCCGTGGACGGGTCGGGGCGTTACAAAAATGCTAATAGAATTTGGAAACTTATCTAAATTCTTTCACATTTATTCGAACCTATGACTTCCTGAACACAACGAACTGAGATAGGTAAATGTCACTAGAGATATTGGCAGCTCTGATCCTAATTCACCCCCAAAAAGGATAAAATATTTTGTCTAGTGCTAGTTTTGTGAGTACGAACATAAAAGTCATAATCGCAGCTACTTAAAACTCGACTTTCGTTTTTATTGAAGTACTAAGAGCATCCACATCGCAAATGCCTTAAAAAGGACTCTTAAATATTTTTTTTTTGTTTTTTATCAGATTTAAAAATTAAAAAAAGAAAAAAAAAAAAACCTTAGCCAATCGCAGTGAAGAGAAGAGAGGTAGAGTCCGCCAATATGATAAGAATTGCCTCTTAGGTAAGAGGAGAGAGGTGAAGTTTCTGAAAAAAATGTGGGATCCACCTGGGCTCCACCGCCTAAGAATTGTGCTAAAACCCTGCGATGTGTATGCTCTAATTGGCCAAGTCCACCAACTCCAAAATAAAACATCAAACGTATTCGATTATTTGACTTCATAAATCATAATCCCTACAAATATATCAGCATCTTCCAGCTTATCTAATCCAGTACGAAGTTTAAAATGACAAATAGTTAATATAATAAGATCATCCATCATTATTGCTGTGACACAACGTTTATTTTTAAAAGCGGAATATCGAAATGCCAACAGAAGATTCTTATCCTCACATTATATTAAACCCCATCATAGTTGTCACTAATCATGTTAAATATTTCCCAACCTTAGATTAAATCAAATAAGAGGCGGTTTGGGCGGCATCCACTAATGCTCCGCCACGTAATATGGGCCCCATTTTGTCATTGGCTCATGCTCTTCACTATATAGACTAGAGCCATGCAAAGCCTCAAGAGCAGAAAAAAAACTAACACACCAAAAACCAACCAAAAGCAAAAGTCTTCGAGTTTTAAAAAATGGTGAAGATCGCAGTTGGAAGTTTGGGTGACTCATTCAGTGTTGCATCTCTGAAGGCTTACTTGTCTGAGTTCATCGCAACTCTTATCTTTGTATTCGCTGGTGTTGGCTCTGCTATTGCTTTTGGCAAGATAACCTCTGATGCAGCCTTGGACCCAGCTGGTCTTGTGGCTATTGCGGTGGCTCACGCCTTCGCTTTGTTCGTCGGAGTTTCGGTTGCAGCTAACATCTCTGGTGGCCACTTAAACCCAGCCGTGACTCTCGGTCTTGCTGTTGGAGGAAACATCACACTGATCACAGGTTTCTTGTACTGGGTTGCTCAGTGTCTTGGCTCCATCGTTGCATGCCTTCTCCTTGTCTTCGTTACCAACGGCGAGGTATGTACTAATAACGTAGAGTTGGTTATTATTGTTTTGATTCACATCGGTTTGTGTCACTTTAAGGTTATTTAGTTTTTCTTTTTCATGTTAGCTTAGGTTTAGACCATTTTAGGTTTATTAGTAATTGATTTAAAGGCTTATATAGTCATACGAACACTAACACTTGTATTAAGTTATTAATATCTGACAAAATTATAGAAGAATACCATATGATAGCACTAAAAGTTACTTTTTTCTTTTTTAAATATCGTTTTTTAAAATAGCGTTTAGTAATTTTTTAAAATATTTTTGTGAGGTAAGAATTAAAGTAAAAAGGATTTTTAAAGTAATTTAGTCATTTTAGTTACTGAATGTTATTTTGAACAATTCAATGTTATGTACTATTTTGTCATATCTATACTATTATTTGCGAAGTGATTTTTCGCAACGGAGTTCTCACGTTAAAAATTAGATTGATTAATATCGATACTACCCTTAATGAATAATTTATTTATTTTTATACAATTAATCATAAAACATGAATTAGTTATAATAAAAACATTTAAAAAACGTTTTTTGATTAAAACAATTCATGTATATTGTATTATTATTCAAACTAATATTAACTTTCAGTAGATAAAATTTAGAACATATATTTATTATGTAAAAAATTGAATTCTGAATTAAAAAATCATTAAATAGTCTAGATAATTATAAGTTTATATTGATAAAAAATATTCATGTATATTGTATTATTATCCAAACTAATATTAACTTTCAGTAGATAAATTTTAGAACATATATTTATTACGTAAAAAGTTGAATTCTGAATTAAAAAGTCATTAAATAGTCTAGATAGTTATAAGTTTATATATTAGCTATGTTTTGATAAACATAATTGAAGATCTTAATAGTTACTGAAAATTTTTAATTTAAAAAGTAAAAACACATACAAAATTGTATATAAAAAGAAATCTACAATATTCACACAATATGATTGTTTCTAATTTTTATAAAAATACATATATATATATATAATTTTAGTGAAATATTGTATAATATATAAATATTTTTATGTTAAATTTGTTATTGATTTTGTAAATGTATGACAATAAATTATTTTTTTGATCTTTAAATTAATACTATATTTATTAATAAATATTAGTAAGATAATTATGCCCGCATAGCGGGCTAAACACCTAGTTTATAAAATATTTGACCAAAATTATACATGGCAATAAAAGGAGTTTTTTTTCCTGGTTTGCTACAGAGCGTACCAACCCACGGAGTTGGAGCCGGTTTAGGAGCGGTCGAAGCTATCGTGATGGAGATCATTGTGACCTTTGCTTTGGTCTACACCGTTTACGCCACAGCTGCTGATCCAAAGAAAGGTTCGCTCGGAACCATCGCACCAATCGCTATTGGTTTCATCGTTGGTGCCAACATCCTCGCTGCTGGTCCATTTAGCGGTGGCTCCATGAACCCAGCAAGGTCGTTCGGACCAGCTATTGTAAGTGGAGACTTGTCACAAATCTGGATCTACTGGGTGGGTCCACTCGTTGGTGGTGCACTTGCTGGACTTATCTACGGAGACGTGTTCATCGGTTCTCCTTACGAATCTGTTGAAACCCGCGAGATCCGAGTTTAACTAACCGGGTTTGTGGTTGTTTGATGTTTGCTTGTTGGTTGGTTTGATGGTTGTGTGTTTGCTTGGGTATGCTTGATGTCCCTTTTCTTTTAAGATTGCCTGTAGAGAAAAGAGTCATCTCTTGCTAATAATAAGAAAATGTATATTATTCCACTGCCTTGTGAAAATCTGATAATTTTATGAATGGCAATTTTTCAAAAATCATTAAAACAGAATTATGGATCCTTAAACTCCTACATCCCATCCCCTAATACGAAGTTTAGATCATGTAATTTAACCATCACTCGGAGAATATATCGCTCCTACTTTAACATGTGATTAGATTTTGACCCGCGCTTCCAAAGCGCGGGTTTGTTGGATTATAAATAAATACACATTTTGATACGAATTAGTATTTTGGGATTATTGTACATAATTGTGTCATAAAGTCGTATTATATCAAAGAAGCCAATTTATTTAAAATTAATTGTTTGAGATTTTGTATGTACACTTTTAAACTTTCTATTAAGCATGGACATTTTTATCCGAACTTGAGAAACCGAACCAAAACCGACCTTGAAATACATATTCATTTTGGGTCTACGGGTCCAAGCCAAAGTATCTATTGGATATATTTTGGACCCTCAGGTCTCAGATCGGTCTGAGTCATATCTAAGACCCGATCGGCTACCCAAAGTATAATCCAATTTTTTGTGTGTATATTAGGTATATATGAGTATTTAAGATATGTTTTCAGTATTATGAATATTTTTAAGTTGAAAAGTGATGCTATCAAAATTTTACTTATATATTTCAGGTATTCGAATAAAATTTTGGATATTTTCAGTTTTTTAGTTCATATTTCGGGTAAATTTTTTGGTTCATTCAAGGTATTAAAATATTTTTGGGTATTTGTTTGAGTTTTTCGAAAATATCGTATTTCAGATATTCTATGTTTTCAGGTTCTTTTTGGGTCCTAAACATCCAAAATAACTGATCCGTCATATATCCAAAAATATGATTATGGATTTGAACCTATCCGCACCCGTAAAAAAACTGACCTGAATACAAACTGAAAATTTCAAATACCTAATTGGTCTAAATATCTAGGATCCGAAAGGTATAGATTCATATTCGGTCCAAAGACCCGAATACTAAAGTGTACTCTTTCTTTCTCATTACATTTTGTGTGTATTTTATAAGAGTTATATTTATTAAGTTGATGAGACTCAAAATTTATTTGGCACATTTTTTTCTAATTTAATATTGCAATCCCAACAATAGTCTAAGACCATCATTATTGGAAGGACCAAGGTAAGTCCCTTAAATAAGAGTTTTTTTTGTTCGATAGAGAGTAAGGGCTGACCTTTAAATAAGGGTTTTCTCATTCTTTTTTCACTCCGATCCCCGCGTTTTCCCTCTTAAGGACTTTGCTAAAGACCGATGGTCTAAGGACATAATAAAAACCCTTCTACATTGTCGAGGTTATAAATTTTTTTTAGTAGTGTTGATATTTGTATAGCATTAATTGTAGAGGTTATAAAATGTAGATCCTATACGTGCGTTTGGTAATCATATTATTATATGTAGATAAAATACGTAAGTCTCAAAAAATAGAATTAAAGAAGAAGTTACAATATATTTATAAATGTTAGAGAATGTTGTTTGGTTGCTATATAATAGGGATTAGTTATGATATTTAAATAATAGATTAGACTAAAAAATGAATAGGTCTAAACAACTTGCATAAGTCGACTTTTCAATACTACTTTCTTTTTAATAGTATAGATGATCCGTCATATATCCAAAAATATGATTATGGATTTGAACCTATCCGCACCCGTAAAAAACTGACCTGAATACAAACTGAAAATTTCAAATACCTAATTGGTCTAAATATCTAGGATCCGAAAGGTATAGATTTATATTCGGTCCAAAGACCCGAATACTAAAGTGTACTCTTTCTTTCTCATTACATTTTGTGTGTATTTTATAAGAGTTATATTTATTAAGTTGATGAGACTCAAAATTTATTTGGCACATTTTTTCTAATTTAATATTGCAATCCCAACAATAGTCTAAGACCATCATTATTGGAAGGACCAAGGTAAGTCCCTTAAATAAGAGTTTTTTTTGTTCGATAGAGAGTAAGGGCTGACCTTTAAATAAGGGTTTTCTCATTCTTTTTTCACTCCGATCCCCGCGTTTTCCCTCTTAAGGACTTTGCTAAAGACCGATGGTCTAAGGACATAATAAAAACCCTTCTACATTGTCGAGGTTATAAATTTTTTTTAGTAGTGTTGATATTTGTATAGCATTAATTGTAGAGGTTATAAAATGTAGATCCTATACGTGCGTTTGGTAATCATATTATTATATGTAGATAAAATACGTAAGTCTCAAAAAATAGAATTAAAGAAGAAGTTACAATATATTTATAAATGTTAGAGAATGTTGTTTGGTTGCTATATAATAGGGATTAGTTATGATATTTAAATAATAGATTAGACTAAAAAATGAATAGGTCTAAACAAGTTGCATAAGTCGACTTTTCAATACTGTTTCTTTTTTAATAGTATAGATTTCTTAAATTCAGTAATTTATAGTTTTTTTTTTATAGTAATTTATAGTTTTAATCGCTCGACCAAATTCTTGTTGGTTGGACGGCAATATTGTTTTAGCAAAACAATTCATCCTCATTAATCTTGGAAGTAACGTGAACGTACGTTACTTATCTATTCGTCATCATTTTAATTTCGAATACACATTGTTTTTTTGTAGAACCATGCAGTGGACTACTGATTGTTACTTGATTTATCCATAGATTTTTTTTTTTTTTTTTTTTTT
>WHPY01000005.1:5941070-5981437 GCA_019776045.1 Brassica rapa x Raphanus sativus
TTTTTTTTTTTTTTTTTTTTTATCCATAGATATATAGAACCAAAAATACACAACAGTCGAAAGGATATTCGAACCATCTGTAACACGACTGAACTCGTGGGGAGTATCTTTATAGATAAAGCGAAAAGTATTATTATGGTTCCGTGTGATGACAATTATATAGCAGAAAGAAACTGGTCGGTACAGTCACGAACTCTGTTAAAAGTTGTCCGGTCAAATCTTCTATTGGACTCAAAAAGAGACGACACAAAGAGCAGCTTACGGCTCTTAAAACAATGCACATGTCTCCATGTTATCCTATTCGTTGTCTTAATTATTTCGATTACATTCTCTAATCTACACTTTTGTGCCCATTTGACGAGACATTCCCTGAATCTATGGACTGCGCTCAAAGCACAACTACTTTGATCTCTGATCCCTTTGTCTACATGTCTTTCTCATTACTTATATAAAGAACATGGAGCCTCCTACATTGATGTACTTACCATTTTTCTGACTGAGTTTGAACATTATCACTAAAACTTCAGGTCATCATTTTGATTTTTCTGCAAATCCGAAGAGAAAATGGAAGGTGGGTTCCATTCAGATTGGAATGATAGTTCTTCATCGTTAATGGGATCAGAGTATCTGGAGGAAGAGTTGGAGGAGGTAACTGTGAGAGGTGAAGAGGTTTTCTCTTGTGTTCATCAGCCTCAGACACCAAGGGAGTCAATGGAGTTTCTGTCCAGATCATGGAGTCTTTCCGCTACTGAAATCTCCAAAGCTCTAGCTCAGAAACAGAGACAACACCAAAGTCTGTCTACTGTTTCCCATAACAGTCATGGTGTCTTCTTCCAAGATTCTGCTGCAGATCCACTTATGGTATGATCTTATCTCTTCCTGGTGATGAAAGACTGTTTGACTGGTTTTGAGTTTCTGATTTTGACGGTTAGTTGGAAATGCAGGTAGGAAAGATCATGAACACAAGTGGCAAACGTAAATCAGGGAGGCTATCAAAGTGGTTTAATCAAAAGCAACACACCATGACGAATCAGAAGAAGAAAGACAAAGCGCGTGTGGAGAGAGCCCATGTGCACTCAGCTGTGTCCATCGCAGCTCTGGCAGCTGGGTTAGCGTCTGTGACATCAGAGGAAAGCTGCAGTGAAGGGTCAAGCTCCATGATGCCGCTGGCTCTAGCCTCAGCTACCGAGCTACTGGCTTCGCATTGCATTGAGATGGCTGAGCAAGCAGGTGCCGATCGTGAATGTGTTGCTGCCGCGGTTAGGTCTTCCATTGATATCCACAGCGCTGGTGATCTCACCACTCTCACAGCCGCTGCTGCAACTGGTAAGGGGATTGTTCAAAACTTAGTGTTAGATTACTTTGGTTTGGGTTGGTAAGATGGTGTTTTGTCTGATTTTTTTCTGTTGAAACTGAAACAGCTTTGAGAGGAGAAGCGGCTTTGAAGGTGAGGCAGACAAAGGAAGCAAGGAAGAACGCGACTATCACACCTTGTGAGAGGAGCTTCTCTGACTCTAGCTGGAATCAGTTTAGATTGGATGAACCAAATCTTCCTTTAGAGGGTGACTTGGTACAATGTGCACAAAACGGTAAATCATATTCTTCTATTAGTCAAGACTGGTTCCACTAGTTAAGATGCTTATACTAAACTTTGTCAGCAGGAACTCAACGACTTAAGCGAGTTTGTGTCTATATCAACAACAAGTCTCAGGTACTTGAGCAGACTGGATTCTATATGTTAGAGACACAGATTACTTTGCTTAACAAGAGAGCTCTATGAATTTCTCAGGTGACGATCAAACTCAAAAGCAAACACATTGGAGGAACATTCTCCAAGAAGCTTAAATGTAAGCATTTTTCTACTATTCCAAGAGTTAGGGAGATTACTTGAAACATGGAACTCTGAAGATTCTTTTTCCTTTTTTGAAGGCGTTGTTTATGGAGTCTGCGACGAGATATCTGCATGGCCTTACAGTAAAGACAGAGAGAACTCAGAAGAAGTCTACTTTGGTCTTAAAACTGGACAGGGTTTTTTGGAGTTCAAGTGCAAGAGTAAGACTCAAAAGCAGAGATGGGTTGATGGGATTCAGTCTACTCTCCGCCAAGTAACTACTTGTCTCGAGGCTGACAAATGCTCTCTCGAATCTTTAAGCCTCAGTAATCGTATGCGATAGAGAATGCTGTAAATGATTTGTTCACAGTTACTGCAAGTGAATCAGAAATCTTCAAGAGAATTGTTATAACCTTCTTTTTGAGTTAATTCATACAACAAATAGTCTTTGCTTTGTTCTATTAGAATACAACAGTCTTGTTTGTTCCATAAGGTAGCACCCGTAGTTCGCAGTATGACTTTATAGCTTTTGTGAGGCATTTTTTCTCGAGGTCCTCAGATTTCTGGACAAAGCTCCTTAGATTGTCTCGGTGGGAAACACTCTCAACCTGAAAAAAAATTAAAAAGAAAGCTTAACTGAGAAGATGCCAAAGAACACTAACAAACATATCCTCACAAAAGTTGGGAGACAAAGTTACCATTTGTTCAATGATAGGCCCTGCATCAAGTTCCTCTGTAACAAAGTGACTAGTTGCTCCAATCAGCTTCACACCTGCATCAAAAGCCTACACAAAGAATCTAGAATACTAAGAGACACAGTATAAAGAGGACCAACCAATATATAGCTAGTAAAGGCAAGGTAGAGAGCATGAGAAAACCGAAAGACCTGTTTGGCTGGATATCCGCCCTTGAATGATGGCAAAAGACCATGGTGGATGTTGATTACATCCTTTCCATAACCTTTCAAGAAGTCACCAGATAGAATCTGCCAGAAGAAAAATGTGCTAATTAGTACTATTCTTGCTATGGATTTGTCGACTTGGAGAGATATCAACTGCCTGAGTATAAAGTTCTATTCCTTTCTCGGTCTAGAAAGGGAAGCAGCGACTAAGTTGTAACATTCATCTAAAGGCTGAACATGACTGTTTAGTTTTTAGTAACAATCAGTTCCTAATTATTCGATTAAGGAAAGAAACAAGATTAGGCAAAGAGTAAAAAGAATGTGATATATACCTGCATGTATCTAGCGAGAACTAAGAAGTCAGTGTCTTTGACCAATTCCAAAATCTCATCTTCTCGTTTATTATCTTTAGTTGTAGCTACATAATGATACGGAATGCCATGCCTCTCAAGAAACCGCATAACATGAGTGTTTGAAGCTCTCTCATGATTACTGTAAACACACATAAACATCAGAGAGTCACTAAAACATACATAATATATGGATTCAATTTAATGAAAAGGAACTATTCTCACACCTTATCACACAGGTTATATCCACAGGGAGTTTTCCATCTTGCCATCTATGCAACATCTCGACCAAACAATGATCCTGTGTATACATAATAGAATCACACACTTCTCAGCAAGATAGTATGCACATACAATGTAAAAAAAAAAGAAGTTTGTAACATGTTGCAGCACCTGTTTAGAAAGAAGAAGAGCAATCTTATACTTGGGATCTATAGAAGGAACACGAACAACCGAGTTCATGGCACGGAATGTTTGCGCAATAGCTTGAAAATCTTCACCCACTTGGTGTCTCGGCCATTTTACAGGATCAAATATAAACTCACTGCCAAGGAAACCATCTTTACATCACAACAAACTAAACAACAAATCAATTGCAATCTCTGATTCACTATAAAAAAAAAAAGCTTTTCACTTTCGTATCAGGTTCCACTAATCAAGAAGGAATATATATACCTGCGAGAGTAGAAGACGTTGTTGTTCTCGGGAACAAAGACATCGTAGCCGAGAATGTTTCCGCCTTTAGCTGCGATACAATCTGATAGCTTTGCCACGATTCCAACTGCATCCTGTAAAACAAAATGGATTCGAAATTTGAAAAATCGAAAGAAAGAGACTTTTTTTTTTGTGGTTTGAAACGAACCTGGCAATGGAAGACATGGACGCCGGGAATGAGAACGGGTGAGACGGAGGAATCGAGAGACTCGCCGTGAAATCGCGACGCCGAGGATTTGAGAATCAAGTTCTTAGAGAAACCAGTAGCTCTCTCCGAGATTCTTCGCATCATCGTTTCTTCTCTCCTCTCACCCTCGGCCTCGGCCTCGGCCTCTCAACGAGACCAATCACGGTCCCGATTCCCCAGAGGATCCCCTCCCACTATCTTTTTTTTTGTCCTACTTTAACGACCTTTTTTTTATTTCCTTTTTTTTCAGAGTCTTTTTTTTTTCTTTTCTTTTCAGAGTTAATTAGCTAAATATACATGAGTCAAAGTTGTGTTCTTTTTTTTCCTTTAATATTTTTTATGTTTCATAAGAAAACCTTATTTGAGAAACTTTTATCCTAGGTTTTTATTTTCTTTTATTTTATTATTATGATACCCATCTCGATGGGCATACTCAGATACTCTAAGAAGAAATCTTCATGTTTTTGCTTTATTTGCTTTGAAAGTATTTCTCATATTTCTATACAACTACAAATCATAGCACTATGTAATCTTTGATTTAATTAAAAAAAAAACTATGCTAAAAAAGACTAGAGGAATTGCTTGAAACCACGTTTTTGATAACTAATAAGTAAACACCCGAGAACACAACCAATATTATAGTTTGTGTAAGTAACTAAATAAACAAGTTAGCAAAAAGGATGATTTGATATGGACAGAACTTGGAACATAAGAAAACATAAGTGATTCTAGTTTCTCCGAGATCCACTCCTTTTCTAAAGTATCCATTTTCTCCGCAAATGAAAGCAACGTTTCTATTTTTGTCTTTACTAATAATAATAAAGACTTTCTTCTCCTCATCAATGAAGAAACCCCTACAGTGATAGATAATAAACTGATAATAACGAGTAATGAATGGTTTCATATCCACTGCCAAGAACTTGCTCTACGATACCGTATTACCGTGTTAGGGGTAATCTTACTTGTAACCCATATCTCCATCTCAAATGCATCCCGTTTCCGAAATAACACAACAATCTGTTTCTCTCTAACACTAGATAGAATTTCAATATCACGATCACAGATTCACAAGAGTCAAACGGTAAACTCTGAAGACCTTCTCCTAATCTTTCTTTAGTAAAATCAAAACATATCAAGAACTTTTTCTTCATTGTTCCTAGCTTTTCTGTAGCAACCCAATAAGCATCACCCTTTACAGATAGGGCATCTTGAAAAAGACAGATAATTATCACCATCTAGTGGAGTGTCGTACATCTCGTACGGGCCACTATTAACGTCCAAAATCCTCAAGATTTTTTGGCTACGAGATTTGTCCTTCTTCTCATATCCCAATCCACCTATGTTGCCGACAATATGTATTCCAAACAACGAGCCTCTTCTTATGGTCTTTCATGACGAATATCAACAAACCATCTACGTTTACCTCTGTGTTCAATAGATGGATCAACCTAGTTATGAATTCCATTGAGATCGACTCCCATCAGATAAACCTTTATAGTTCATCACCATGATCACACTACATTCTCTTGATGTTTCTTCACCATTGTGTTTCTCGACAAAACTCTTATTCTGGGATTAATTGTTCCAGTTTTTGCAAGTTAATCGAACTGCTCTCATAGATGTAACCGGAAGCTTTGAGAGAATCTCCTCTACCAGATCCTAACAAGGATATTGCAGTTAGTGTTAACCTTCAAACACTCTTTCTGATTTCTTTAGGCGTAGTATAATGTACGGAGGGGACTAGAAACGCTTCAACGTGGATCAGATGTTGAAATGGCATATCCATACCGGAACTCAGCCTAAGCGCTAAGTGCTAACATTAGTTTTGTAAAACAGAGCAAAGTGCTAACACACTTAAATTCATGTTCAGTGTTCACTCAGGGGAAAGAGACGGTGAACAATTCTTTAAAAGGCTAATTACTAAAGGAAAAAGAGGTTATTTGATCTTGTAACTAAACACATGTGCCTGAACCCACTCATAATCCAAAAAGAAAATGGTGAGCTGTATGATTCATTTTCAATCTATCCAAACGTCCAAACGTCCCAAGCTAATAAGTGGAGACAATTGCATCGTTAGTTTGTTGTTTGGTCGGAGAAAACCACAACTTCTCTTTCTGTTTTCAAACGTCGGTTAAGATCAACGAAGATAGAATCACTACGTAAGCAAGGAACGCAAATAACGCTATCTGTATCAACAACCTTGGATTCTCTCTCATGTTTGGTGACGTCACCGACCTGTCACCAAAAGCTTTTGTTACAAACAAAGCCACCAAAAGTAAGACTTCGGATTGTTGGTTTTACCTCGCGATACGCTGCGAGAGCCGATGGAACGGTAAACTTTGGATGAAGACGATGCCTGGTCCCGTTAGAGTCGCCATTACTACGTTATCACCCTTTTCGTCGATTGCACAGAGGGAGAGAGAGTCAGATAAATGAGAGAAATAATGAATCTTCTTCTCCTTTAAAAATTTAGGATGCAAGGGGAGAGGTGTAAATGTACCCCGAATACTGCTCGTCTCAGAGGAGCATTATTATATTTGATTTGAACATCGATTGAAGGAGTGAGAGCAGCGACACAAGACACGTCAATGTTAAGAACTTCTCCTACCTCCAGAACTTTTTGTACAACTAACATGTTTGGGATGGTACTGTCAGTCTCATTTTGGGGATAAGGCGTGAACAAAAACAGAATTTTGGTTGAGATAAAACCTCACCTGAGCCACCTGCGAGGATAAAAGCAAGACCTTGTCCAGATAAGCGCTGTCTCAGAAATCCCTACAACAACAACCCTAATTTGAATAGAAGCCAGAGAAGGATTTGTTGGATTGGTAATAATACCAATGCAGAAACTGCATCACATAAATATGCGAGTCTTTCTTCTGTAAAAAGAAACATATCAGTAAAGATCAGAGCAATGAGTTGTTTCCTCTTACCTCTGAACCAGCAACAGCGATGTTTCTTGCCCTCTGGTCAACGGAGTTGACAACCTTTACATCATTGACGGAACATAGGAATGCATCTGGCTACACAACAACAACAAAAAAAAGACAAAAACGTCTTAAGCTTAGGCAAACTCTAAAGAATCTTGATTTGAATGAAGAAGAAGCTGAGAGTTTTGGAACATAGACTCTACCTGGCACAAGATCTCACCTCCAAACATTGCCAAATCGATCTACAAGGAAACATAATAACCAAAGATCAAAAATACAATCAAAAACTTATAGCAGACGGTAAATCAAGGGTGATAAAGAGGATGATTATAGCAACATGGAAGCTTAAAATCACTAACCGGGAGAATCCTAGCGAAATAAGGTGCAGCAATACCCACAAACCCATCATTTAGTCCCGTATTTCGAAGAACTACACTGCTTACACTCTTGCCTAAAATCCACTGCAAGACTCCAACTTCTTGTTCAGGAGTATATGTATTTTCCATCTCCACGGACCCAGACATGTAGCACATGGAACCTACACCACCGTAACAAATTAGTAACACAGATCAACAGAAGTAAGCTGAATATTACAGGAAGTACCAGGCTTAGCAATGACTTTCTCCTCTGGCTTTAGCATTATCTGCCAAGAACCGATGAATGGTTGTAAGAGTCAAAAGGAGGATATGGCATTATTATACCATAAAAATGAAAAGATGAAGCTCTTTTACCTGAACAACTTGAGCTTCACCACCAAGAATCTGGAAAGGTGTAATCGTATCTTGCTGACTCTGCATCACATGAACACTTACAAGTTATAATATAACACAGCATCAATACAGACGTAACATTGCTATCAGTGGCGTAATCACATAATCGAGAAGTTTTCAATATTAGCTCTGAGCAATCATAACATATACATGGAAATCTAATTATCACCAATTGGCTGGATCATACGTTCACCTATGGAAATCAAAACTAACTGAAGGAGGAGACGACAACAAAATCCACATGGAATTATCTAAATCCAAGTTACGATGAATCTCAAGTACTATCAGATTGCAAATAGAATACATGATCATCTGGCAAATCATAGCGAGATGACCCTAAGAGATAAGAAGCTAACCTGGTAGACATATGGCTGAAATGGAGTTGAGAAAAACGGTGCGGCCATTGTGTAGTGAAGGCCCACAGATAAATCGGAAGCTTAACAATTCTCTGGACGGATCGGAGAAGACAACAGAATCCACCGCTCAATTTCGGAATGATCAGATTAGAAAGCGAAACCTCAGAAATTCGAAAATTCACAGAGTAATTAAGTGTTCAGCGAGTTAGCGACTCCACGACGAACGGGAGATGAAAAAAAATTGTTAACGGTGGATATTACTGGCGGAAGACACGTGGATCTGATTACGTGGAGTTATCTCATTGGTTGTGACAAGCGAAGACACGTCTCAGGAAAGGAAAAAAAAATCACAGTGGCTGCAACACGTAAATAACAATAAATAACTCCGTCCGATTGCTTTCGGAACCCTCTCCGCGGGAAGGAGGGTCATCACTGTGCTATACCCATTACATACTATACTTGGGACTTTCTACCAAATCATCCTAGTGACGAACCTTTTGAGTACAACAAACACGACATATAGAAATAAAAGCATTAGAAACTTCTTGGACGCCATGACCCGGAGGTTGACTCGAACACCATATTTTCTCATCAGCTGCAACACCGAACCACATACCATCACCACCCCTCGCAAGATCATCCTCCCAGCATCTCCAGCTCCAGCAACATTCCTCGCATCCACCTCAGACACGTCTACATATGACACTGACTCTGAATTCTCTTTCTTGTCATTGTTGGTGACAGGTTGATTTAGCCCGAGACGTTCGTTTAGCCAGATGGAGATGTTGATTAGCAGATTAGCCATCCATGCAACCTCGTCTTCTGACACGGGACGGGTCATCCAGTCTCCTTTGTACTTCACACTGCTTGCCATTTGGTTCCTAGCACCGCGTGGCTTGAAGAGCTCGTCACGGCTTTTCTGGGGATTGTCCATGTCTAAGGAAAAAGCGATTGGTTTTATGACATGCCCGCCAAAGAATTTTGACACCACTTGTTTTAGTGAATCTAAACACTTCAGGGCTTCCGAGAGGTTTTTCTCTGGCACAGCTTGGAGTTCAGCTTCTGCGCGAAGTATGAAAAGCTGCAATTGTTTCAAAGAACAAAAAGGACAGAGTGAATAATGTTGGATACAATTAAGCTCCACTTGACTAAGGGATTCAAGTGCATCTACAACTAAAATTAGATAGCACATGCGCAGATGTGTGCTCAGGGATTCTGATGGCTCATCGATACATCTAGAGGACTGAAACAAACTACAACAGAAGAACAAGTTTTGAAAGTATGTTTAGATAGAGCTATTTTCAAACACAGTTCTAGATACTATCCTACAAAATATTAATCTTCTGCTTTCTATTCCTAAACTGTCACTGCAGTAGATAAAAGAGGGAAGACATTAACCTGAAGCAGTTGTTGCCCGCCATCTTCGCAATCACTAAAGAGTTTCAGGTCCCTGTTCCAGTTTTCATGCAAGAATGACCCATCAGCATTGCTCTCACACAGCCCATCTTCCCAGTCCTGAAGTTCAACAAGCAATTAAACATGAATTTCGAAGGGGTTGCTTCTGCAATGTTTTGTTTACTTCAACAAAAGTGTTGGTTGCAAGCGCCTAAATTTCCAAGAATGCTATGATGATAAAGCAAAATGGTATTGAGGGGTTGCTTTGGCAGAGTTTTGTTTACTTTACGAAGTTTCCACAAAGAACAGATAACAAATGGTATTGAGGAAAAAACTTAGGCATACCTTCAACTGCTCACGTATAGAAGGAACAAATCTAGAGAGCTCGTTCGCTGTTGAAATTCCTGGTCCAGTTTGTTTAGAGTGAAAGGCTTTGTCAATATTCTTCATCAGAACCAAAAGATCTTTGGACGATGTCAATATGCTCATCACCTATTTAGAAAAACACAATAGATTCATTCAGTCACGTTAAGATTTAGTAACAGAGATCTTGGAATCCATATTCTAACACATGAAACCATGTCTGAGAAATATAGCTTAAGCCAAGGGTCAAACCTTCAGAACCATCTGAGTTATTGTTTCTGGTTCTCTGTGAAGGAACTTGTGCGCAAAGCCAATAAAATGCATAACCATAGAACTGTAGTAGAGATAATTTGATATCACATAGCTCTGCCACAACGACGTGTATCCGCAATCTCGTGATTCGTAAGACTCTTCATTTTTCGCATCTTTCATAGATCCATTTAAAGCAGCTTCGAGATCTGAGAAATCATCCAAACTGATCATCCATGGTTCCAGATACGTAACCCATATGGAGAAAACCTGAGATGCATTCTTAATAGAACTCCCAATGGGACAGAACAAGAAACTCCTCAATATGTATCGGTAAAGAGGCCTCTGTAAATGGGTATTCCAGGAAGTTAGCGGCCTGAGACTCAAATTAGCAACATGGAATGACGATCCCGAACCCGGTGTCTTCCACCGTGGACTCTCACCATACTCAATGTAGTTTTCACTCCCAGCACCACTTGTAACCCAGCTCAAATTCAGATACTTGACAAGCAACTTCACAACTTCTTCTAACCCACAAGTAGGTGGAATCTCCTCAACAGCAGAACGGAAAGGAGGAGACACACCAAAAGACTTAGCCGTGACAACAGGAAACGGTGAGAAGTCATTCTCAACAATCCAATAGTGTACAAAAAGATTCACCAAGAACTCAGCTCTCGCCATTACAGACCCATCATATCCATTTCCGTATTGCAAAAGAGAGCTACGATAAGGCTGGTGCGCATTCAAATCAAAAACAGGAACAAACGCTTTCAGATAGGAGTAAAGAATCTTCACGTAGAGATTACACTCCAACTTCTGATCTGAATCACGCTTGCTACTCCCTGGAAAGCCTTTGATAAGCGTCCAACTCTCTAGCCTAAACCTCTTTTTCTTTTGAATGGGAATCGTATTCATAGATGAACTCTCGTTGTTTCCTCTACAAACCGGATAATAAGAGAGCCAAAACATGTAATACTCGAAAACGTTTAGCCGAACTTCATAAGACGAACCTTCCTCGATTTTACCTTTCAGAAAGGGACACAAATTAGATAACGCGGTTCGATCCTTCTCGCTTGATAGCATGAATCGAGCGTACTCTGGCAGACGTTCGGTAGGGAAAACGTACTTAACAAGAGATAGCTTATCGACGGCAAAGATAGAGCTCATGAGTATTCCACCAGGGGATAAAAGAGAGAAGAATCTTCCCGATAGATCTGAATCGTTGGCCGCTGAGATTACATCGATCCAACCGTTCGGCGGGGAAGAAGACTGCGACGGAGATGGAGCGGTTGCGTCGCCGAAGCCGAAGATCTTGCAGATTAAGCTCGGGAAGGTGATTGAGAAGAAATGGCGGCACTGATCAGGCGTATGCGACTGAAGAAACGATTCCACGGACGAGCAAGCCGCGGAGATATTCGGCGGCGTCGAAGCTGCGAGTATAGCGGATGCGAGGTCTTGTGATTGGGAGAGCGAATCGACGGTGTACGAGTGCGGAAGCATGGCTAGGTACGGTGGAGGAGACTGTAGACGAAACTAGGGTTTACGCCGGAGAAGAAGGGTTTGAAATGCGAGTGAGACCTAAATCGCGCCTTGTGAATGAGAAAACCCCAAAGGCCAGAAGGGACAAAAATAAAATCAACACGAAAAGGAAAAAGAGGGCGCTACGAGACACGTGGCATCTGCTTACGTCACCGCGGTTAACTCAACTTTACCAAAGAGGTCATCGGGTGAACGCGGGAACTTTCTCGAGTGAACGCCCTAAATTGAACGTTTCTGATTTTGACACGTCATTTAGGCCCATTAAAAGCTCATTTAAGTCTAACCCGTTTGCATTTTGCATCTGTTTACCGACTAGAATCGAACACATTTTCAAGAGTTTTTGTTACGTTCAGAGGTTCACCATATAATTGTCTCATTTTTTTTTAACTCGAAGAAAATCAATATACATAGTGTCGATAAGAAACCAAAGACAAAAAACATAAACCAAATAAAATAAAACAAATACATAAACAGAGCATAAAACTCATATATGTCCACAAGTCTATTCCTTCCACCTTTCTAGAAGAATTCAATATCAATGGAACTGACCTAAAGAAACAAAATATTTAGTATTTATTTTTAAAAATAAAAAAATAAAATAAACAAAAAATAGTAATAGTTCGAAAAAAAAAATTAATATTATTAACGCCGTCTACGCTAAACCCTAAATCCTAAACTAAATTCTAAACCCTAAACTCTTAAGTAACTGCTAAACTCTTAGATAAATCCTAAACTTTGGGATAAATCTTAAACCCAAGTCATAAGCACTAAATCGTAAACAGTAAATCCTAAAATTTTAGATTTACTCAAGGGTTTAGAATTTACCCAAAAATTTATAATTTAGTGTTTAGTGTTTTGGACATCGGTTTAAGATTTATCCAAGAATTTATAGTGTATCCATGGGTGTAGAGTTTATCTAAAGGTTTAGAAGTTATCTAAGAGTTTAGGATTTAGTTTAGGATTTAGGGCTTAATGTAGACGGTGTTAATAATATTAATTTTTTTCTTTTTGAACTATTAATTCTTTTTTGTTTATTGTATCTTTTTATTTTCAAAAATAAATGCTAAATATTCTGTTTCTTTTTAAAAATTGTATATAAAAGGAGATAATGTGATTGGTTGGTAAACCTAAAGATTCATCCTAGGGGTGAACTAAAGAAAAACTCTTTTCAAAACTGCAAGGATCCAATTAACTACCTCTCTGATATGTTATTCCATTTTTTATTCTAAAGCAGTTCAACACCAAAATAAATTATGTTTTACACTAATGTATTACTTCATTTGTTTACTCTAAAAAAATCTTAAATGATTCTATTTTATTTATTTAATAACTTTTACTTATACTTTGTACTTATAAAACATTCATAAAAATATAAGTTATTTAAATGAAATATTTATTATTAAAAATACAATAAATCATAATATATTATGCTATTAAAATATATATATTTTAGAGATACCATGGCTGTTGAAAGATTCTAAAGGACAAAACTTGGGTCGTTTTCATGGGGTGGTTGCATCTGATAAAAACATTGTTTCTCCAAGGTTTACTCAACTAACTGGACTCCCACCTCCTCTTGGTAAAACTTGAAACCTGCTCTCTCTCTTTCCCTCCCCCCCTCCTCCAACTGTTACCCTTATATGTATCACATTTATCTCTATTTTGCTTTACTTCACACAGACTTGAATCTTGTCCCGGAGTTGGCCACTACTAAGCTTCAAGATGTTCCTGTTTTGCCATGCTTTTCTCTTATGCTTGCTTTTAAAGAACCATTATCTTTGGTAATCTATCTTCTTCTTCTTCTTCTTATTCAGCGTGTTGCTAATGTTTATAGACTAGACGAAGTGTTTGAATTCATCTGCATAAGTTTTGCGGAGGAAACATTGCCTTGGCTCATTTGCATTTCCTGTTATGTTTAGATGCCAGCAAAAGGCTTATCTTTCAAGAATTCTGAGATTTTGAGCTGGGCTCACTGTGATAGCACTAAGCCAGGGCGGTCTACTGATAGGTAACAGCTAACCAAAACCAAAGTGTCAATTTTCTTAAGTATATGAGAAGTTGCAGCCAAATTTTTGGGTTAAGTTTGGTTCAGCGTTCTGAAATCTTTTTATATTTCTTTTAGTGAAAGATGGATACTGCATTCCACTCCAGGCTATGCCAGCAGTGTTATTGCCAAAACCGGCCTCCAAAAGCTGTCGAGCGAAACACTCAACCAAATAGCTGAAGAGATGTTCAAAGAGTTTCAGTGCTCAGGGCTTGTTAATTCTTAAATCATTCTTAAACATTGTTTAATATACTCATTCTTAAACCAAAATATGCTATATATATTATAATATATTTAATAATGCACTTTTGGTTTAAGAATGAGTATTAAAATATATTTAATAATATATAAATCATAATATATTATATATAGCATATTTTGGTTTAAGAATGAGTATTAAAATATATTTTCACAAATACTCAACTAATGCATTTCATAAATGTATAATTAGCTTCTTTATCCACTAATTTCTTAAATTGAAAAAAATAATTTTAAATCAGACATTTCATTGTTCGGATAATATTTCACCGGTTATGGTAGTTCCAAAAATAATTTACCAAATTACTTATTTTATGTATATTTATTTTATTTTTTATATATAGTTTGCTATTTTTATTCATTTATATAGTTTTTAATGTAAAATTATTAAATAATTTCTTATGTAATATCATATTTATTGTGTTAGTTTTGAATATTATTTAAGTAATCCTACTAATTATTCTATTTTAGGGTTAAAATGGAATAGGATTAAAGCATATTTTATTTCACAATGATGTTTGTAGTAAAAATGAAGAACGGAGAAATGCCCTAAATTAAAAGTTTCCAATATGATCTCTTAAAATATGGAGGCAGTGCTACAATATGTATTATCTAATGGGGGATGCTTGTTGTGGAGATGGGGAATAGAGAAAGTAAATATTTGTTTTAGGCCTTCCAATGAAGGTTTTGCTGGAGAAGGGGGCTTTAGTTTCAGGTGTTGGTTACTTATCTTTGTGGAGTTTAGGCATTTTGGTTCTGGCTTGGTACTGTGAATGGTGGATTCAGGTATGTTTGGGCTTGTGTTGTTGTGTTGGCCACTACATTGCTTACTCTCTCTTGAGCTTGGTCGGTTCTTGGAAAGAGTGCCGGCAATTCTAGGATTGGTTGACTTACTTCTATCCTCCTCAAGGGTTGTCTTCAGATTCAGATGTATGAATGTAAGTTTTATTTAAGTGATTGTGTTAGTTGTTGTATATGTTGCCTTTTGTTTGGGCTCGAGATTCCCGTGTATGGATTATGGTTCCGGGGATGGTAATATGTATCTTCCGATTGTTAAATTTCATCCTTGTATATTTTTTTTAGTTTCATCAATCAAATTTAGACGGGGAAAAAATATTCTAATTTATAACACTTCTTCGCTAAAGTAACTTCTGGTTTATGATATTTATAGTACATCTTCAAAGCAAGATCTCCGTGATTTTAGCGATGGATCTTCAGATCTGCAAAACATATCACAGAACGCAAGTAAGTCATATGAATTGCATTCCATATGATTACTAGTACCTTTTTACTAAAGAAATAAATTATCAAAATTATCGTTTGTAAGAAATGTGCAATGTTCAAATTGAAATCTGAGAAACCGACCAATTTTGGATAATTCGTTACTTCAAGTGCATGAACTAAAAAAATAAACATTCTGATGCTTATAGCTGAGTATTTTAATATTTTGTTTTGTTTAAAATATTATGTTAATACTTGTTATCTAATTGTAAGAATATTTTCAATGATGACACCAAATTTTGGTGTTGAAATTATATCAAATTTAATATCTTTGTATCAAAAATTTTTGTCATTTTTAATCATGACACCAAATTTTATATTAGAAATATTATATTATCCTATTTTTAAGATGAAGAAAAAAATTATATTTTTTCTCCTATTTACTAAGGAAACATAGATCTAGCAATACAATCACCAAACTATTAACACATCCAATACCCATACCATCAAGTCAAAGGTTGTCACCATGTAGCATAACTGCAACTCAAAGGCCAAAAATTAAGATAAATTTTGGGGAAATAAAACTTCCATCAAAGAGAAGCAAATGAAAGGTTTTCATAAAATTTATCGTAGAATCGAGAATGAAATTTTCATTTTGTACATGCCAGATTATGAATTATAAACTGCATCCAATCTCAAAAAATAAAAAAGTTAGAATGGAATGTTTACGGAATCCCCATGAATAGGCTAAAACCTTATTACATGGTATTTACTTGATATTGCTCTTTCTTATTCTTAAAAAAGTCCCGAGAGGGCTTAGTTGATCCATGATTTATGTTTTGTCCTTTTTTCCCTTTTCATTTGTTTCGAGACAGAGATCGATGAATTCCAATTTTTTTCTTTTTCAATTGAATCTTTTCGGATCGAAATGTATGTATTCACGGATCTATGTGTCTATATAGATCATGTTCATGGATTAACGAAAAATGTGCAAATGCTCTATTTGCCTATGCCATTCTATGAGTCTCTTCCTTTTTGTGTATGGCATCACCACTCCCATTAGCAGCATCCACTAATTCAGAACTTTATTTTTAAGCCATGTTTCGACCCGGACGTTTCTGGGATGCCCCTAATAACCAACGAATGGCAAGTGATTTTCCTTGCGTGGATTTTATTTCAATGGGAACTTGATGAGTTGATCCACCTACACATCTTGCTTTTACTGCTATATCGGGAGTTACTCCACGTATTGTTTGACGTAAAACAGATAGTTGATTTATATCGTTTTTTGTTGAATCTTTTTCAAGGCTCGATAGATAATTTGATAAGCCAATGATTTTTTCCGTGTTTCAAAATACGGTTAACCAACATGTTTACTATCGATTACGATAAATTGGATCCGATTTTGCAATTTTTTCTTTTGTAGTACCTTGCCGTGACATGAGCGTGAAAGGGATTTAAGACTCTGTTTTCTTTTTATAAGGGCTCAAATCTTTTATTTTGGCTTTTTGACCCCATATTGTAGATGGATTTCGAAAGATATGAAAGATCACCTTCCAACTCATACATATGACTTTCATCGAATATGGCTTTCCACCGAATTCTATATGTATCTATGAAATCGAGTGTGGAATTCTGTTTATTCACTTTTAAATTGAGTATTTGTTTCCTTCCTTTTCCTGCTAGAATTAGAAATCATGTATTTTACATATCCATACGATTGAGTCGTTGGGTTTCCGAAATAGTGTAAAATAAGTGCTTCAAATCATTGCTATTAGACCTGGACATGTTCTAAAAAGTCAAGGCATTTCAAATTATTTGTTGACACGGACAAAGTCAGGGAAAACCGCTGAACTTATTTCAATATTGAATCTTGGACATATACGAGTTCCTAATCGAATCGCTTTTGAAAGAAGATATTTTGTCTCATGGTATCCTGCTTCAGCCCCCTTACAAAACTTTCATTAGTGGGTTAGCCATACATTTCACATGTTTCTAGCGATTCACCTGGCATCATAAAATGATACAATTCTTGGATAAGAATTTACAACGCACTAGAACACCCTTGTTGATGATCCTTTACTTTAACAGCGTCTAGGGTTCCTCGAACAATGTGATGTCCCACACCCGGTAAATCCTTAACTATTTCCCCTCTTACTAAGACTAAGAATGTTCTTGTAAATTATGGCCAATACCAGATATATAAGCAGTGATTTCAAATCCCGAGGTTAGTCGTACTCTGGCAACTTTATGTAAGACATAGTTTGATTTTTTTTTGGGTGAAAGTGGAAAAGTTGACAGATAAGTCACTCTTACTGCCACTCTACAGAACCAGACATGAGATTTTCACCTCACACAAATCATCATTCAATTCTTTCGAAGTCATTGGGTCCCTTTCCCCGTCCGCAAATTTCCTCCTTTCTTCCACCCCTTCCCGAAGAGTACTAGGATAAACTCGGTCATGTTTTCATGTTCCAATTAAACACTTTCTATTTTCGGGTGAACGCGGGAACTTTCTCGAGTGAGCGCCCTAAATTGAACGTTTCTGATTTTGACACATCAGTTAGGCCCATTAAAAGTTCATTTAAGTCTAACCCGTTTGCATTTTGCATCTGTTTACCGACTAGAATCAAACACATTTTCAAAAGAGTTTTTCTTAGGTTCACAGGTTCACCATATAATTGTCTCATTTTTTTTTAAACGTCAGAACTCAGTTAAGACTTAAGAGAAATGAAACAATGTTTCAAGTAAATAAGAAGAGAAAAGAAAGATAGAAAACAAGGACAAAGCACAAACATCAACAACATAATCTTAAGAGAAAAACTTTAACAATTGTTGACAGAGGCTTCTTCTTGAATTCTATTGTGTAGCAACGCTGGACCACCAAGGACTAAATAAGATGTGAATCGCCCATCCTGAGTTACACTTCGAGAAATGACCCTGACAATAGAGTTTGTTGTGGTTGTTTCCTGTTCAAAGGATATAGAGTTAAATCCCGAGCATAATTCAGTAATTTTCGCAAAGTAATGTCTGTAACGTGGCCATGAAGACGGATTGGTAATAGCCATGAAAGCCGACTGAAGGTCAAGCCCCACCACCACATTACTGTAACCCAGGTCAAGCATATTCTGAATTACCCATATTAAGCATCTTAGCTCTGAAACAATGCGATTATGGCCTGGGGTGAAAGCGTCTCTAGCATGGTGTTTTACATTCCTTTCATGATCTCTTGAGAGCCACGCACCTCCTATCATGGAATCTGCATTCCACCAGTTAGCATTCATGTTACACTTGATGAAACCGTGCGTGGATCGTTGCCAACTTGACACAGTTCTAAGTGTTGCTAGAGCAGGATCAGCAGATGCTGTTTTCTTGTTCAGTGTGCGCCAAATCTCGGCTTCTTCAAAGGCCTGTTTGCACTAAAGAATCAGTTGAGGTTTATGTTTCATTACAAATTTTTAAATTATGTAAAATAAATTAAAATACAAATAATATAATATATTTATGTTTAGTTGCAAATTTGATAGAGATTGAAATATATTATTAGATGAAACATAATAAAATATGTATTTAAAGATTTTGTGTGAAAAATTATGTTACACAACTTACATTACACCAATATTGGTTGAATTTTGTCTATTTTAATATCTTGTTGGAGTTGAAATTATAACAAATTTGTTGTTTTGCCGTAGATAACCTAAGATTTTTAGCTTCTAACTTTGAGGATAACATTTTCAAATTCATGTATTAACCTAGCTAGGTACTTTTGGGATTGTATTTTTACTGGAGGTATGGTCTATCAATAAATTTGTTTTTTACTATAAATTAAAAGAATAAATCATGTAGAACGAATAAAAAGGGGTGAACGGATGGATGTTTGACTTTTGACTAAAAATATTTAACTAGGAATGCACGTGTGGGTGTCACACACACGTGTGCTTCGCTGTAATGGGTGGTTTTGATTCGCGTAGGAATATGTGCGCCACGTCAGTTCCACATGGGATGCTAAGAATTGCGCACTAATCAACTTGCTCCTTTATTTCCATTTTCTATTACAATTTCGGAGCTTGCTTTGAAGATTCTTCAAACCATTTTCATTTTCTTTCCTTATAATCACTGACGTGATTTGGACTTTCAATCTAATTTGTCAATATAATATATATCATTGATGAAATTATAAAGAGATCGGTCTATTTAATTTTGGCGTTGGATCTCAGTATCATATACTGACATTCATAATAAGCTATATTTAAACGTCAGAAATCATCAAAGTGTTACTCTTTTTTTTTTAAACTGAGTCGAAGTGTTACTCTTTGATACTATATGTTACTAGAGCTTTAAGGTTTGATTGGTAACTAGCAGTGTAAACGGGAATAACTAAAATGGAGTAAATGAAAAAGAAATAACAGAGTAAACAAAATAATATTAAAAAATAAAAAGTGAAAACCAGAGTTTAATTAATTTACTTTTCCAAAACTATGAGAGGAAAATATAACTAATTCTCCTTCATTGAATAGGCCAGCGTAATTAAAAAAAAAAAATCTTCTTTACATAATTGGTAGATTCAACAGAAAGTAGAGTAAATGTTTTTCTGTCAAAAACATTATCGATATTTGTGTTATTCAGTCACACCTTTAGTTATATGGAAAATATAACAATCCAACAATCATGTGCTGCAAATTTGTTGATTAATCTTTCCCTAAATCTGGAAAAATCAAATATTCCATTAAGTAGATCAGGTACATGTGATAAGACAATTGGACATATATATTTAGTTAGAAAATAATTGGTTAGTTAGGTTTTGAGAACATATTGAATATCCAAATTAATGATCAGATCTCGTCAATGATGACTTCATTCTACGGCCAATGCTGTAAAGATCAATTAAAGCTAATATACACATGCATAAAAGATATGATTAAGGAAAACATATAGAATGATTACAATAATACTGTTAAATTATTCCGTTGTCTATGATTTTTTTGTTTGGTTTGTTAATTGTGTTTATTTTCTATTCTCATATCATGCTTTGTGTTTTGTCATAGACTCATACTGCTTTGTTGGAATGTGGATTCCTTTTTAATCAAGAAGAAATGATTAAAAGAAAACATGCGCGCGTGAATGAACGCGCATTTAGTTAATGCGTGTGCTCATGGACACGTGGGACAGCAGATCACACTGAAACACTGCTCCGACATACTGTCGGATCTTCTGTAAATCGTGGGTCCTACCTATAATGGTACCTCTTGACACGAAATCATCAAATGCTCTCAATTATTGTCGCCAATAGCCGAATTTCTTCACTTTCTAAGAGGCGCGTGTGAACACTTCTTTTACTAATCAGTTTGGAATAATGCTGTTAAAAGTTGTTTTTTATCGAGCAAAATGCTGTTAAAAGTTCACATTTCTTTTTTTTTTCCTTCATCAATGTTCAGTTGACAATTGTTACGATTGAAGTAATGGACAAGGAATTTATCAGATTTCAATAGCTAAGTTCAACTCGATCAATAAATCAGTCCATTCTATGATAATTTCAATTATGAAAGTATGAATTTATGACACTAAAAACGATAATCAAGTGGTAATTTAACCAGACAACAAACAACTGTCACAGAACTTTTAAAGCTATATTTCAACTAGTTTGTTAACAGACCAGCTGAACTTTGAGTATATTGAAGAGAAGAAAAATATATTTTCGAATGAACGAAATTAATTTAGTTTTTCTTTTTGCGTCAATGAGTGATTGGGATTTGAGTTATTCTTGGGTTCACTCTCTAAGGTGAACCTTTAGATTCATCAACCAATAGAAACTTGTTATCTTAGATTGAATATCTTTTAAAAAAGAAAACAAAATAATTATCAAATTGCATTATGTTTTTAAAATAAATGTAAAATAAATAAAAATAGTAATTAACAAAAAACGAATTTTTGAAAAATAATTTTAAATCCGCCAGCAAAAAACTATACCCTAAACTCTAATCCTAACCCCTAAACCCTTGGGTAACCCCTAAACTCTTGGATAAATCATAAATTCTAATTCATAAATATCAAACTCTAAATCATAAAAACACTGAATTTTTTAATTCTAAATCTTAAACCTTTAGATAAATTCTAAACCTTAAAATTTATATATAGTTTTTTTTAAATACATTTATATAATTACTATTACTTTTATTTATTTTTACTTTTTCTATTTTAAAACATAATATAACTTGACAATTATTTTATTTTCTTTTTCAAAATATACTCAATCTAAAATAACTAATTCCTATTGGTTGGTGAACCTAAAAGTTCATCCTATGGGGTGAACCCAAGAAAAAGTCTTGGAATTTTGCTATAAGAAAATCGGTACTACAGACTAGCAAAAAAAACTTATTGTTTGTAGTATTACAAACTAGCTAGCACAATAAGTTTTAGAGTGTTCTCTCACAAATACTTTGATATAAGCAAAGTATCGTGGTGTTATCATAATGGGATTCAATCTAGATATTGGTTCGGCTTCATTCTGGTTTTTCGGTATTTTGGTTTATAAAAACTAGTTATTATATTAAAACCATATCAATTTGGTTTAGTTTGATTTATATACCGTCGGTTTTTGATTTATTCGATTTTATACAAAACATAAATTTATTTATCTTTTAAAATATTTTATGAATTTTATTTGACATCATTCGATTATTCGGTATTACAAATCCAAAACACTTTACTTATCTTGGTTTAGTTTGGTTTTAGTTGGTTCAGTCTATCAAATTGAACACATCTATATTACCATGTCAAATGGGCCATCTTTGTATGTTGGGGATTTATCATCATCGCATACATTTTCGGAAGACTTCAATAATACAATAAAATTTCTTCTAAATTAATATTCAATAAATTAATAAAAACATCAGTTAATAAATTTCTCCAATTATAAATTGGACATGTTTTAAATATGACACAAATCAATAAGATAATAGAATAATATATTTTTAAAATCTTATGTAAATATATATGATTCCACTAAAACTATAAATTAATAATGTAAATATATACACTTTTTGTAACACAGAAATATATGCACATTTTCTATAAGTATAAACTAATGATTATATTGTTTTATATTCACAATAAAACTATATATTTTCTTAATACTTAATATATTTGATGAGATTTAGCAAAATTAGATCTAAAGCCAGATTTAAATTCTATGAAATATATTTAATATTCACAAAACAATATAGTAAACTAATACAAATGTAAAACTAAAATAATAATAATGAATATGTATACACTAAAATAAATATATTTTTGTTTTAGAAAATTATATCTTAGAATAAAATAAAATAAAAAGTAAAAAGAAACTTTTTATAAATTAAAAACTCTATTAATTAATAAAATGGCATAGTACATTATTAATTTATAGACTTTTAGGTAGTTTTTCCATGAGTGTTGAATTTTAAAATTAATGGAGACTAACATTTGGAAGTTTACTACGAAAGCTGAAAAGATGGATTAGTAGCTATATAGTTTTCACAGGGTTACTATATCGGAGTCCATTGAAGCTGAAACACCTTCGGTGAAAATCCCAAGTCATTCTATTAGATTCTATAGGGAAAAAAACGGGAAACACCTCCACCAAAAATCTTTCTAAAAAAAAAACATCTCCTCCAAAAACAGAGCTAAAACTTCAAATTAAATATAAGACGAATGGTTTCACATATACATCGTCATTTTTATATTCAATATAAGAACAATATGGAAATTGATCCTCCTAAAAAAGTCTATGCAGTATGGATGAATGTTTGGTGTCTGCATTAGGTTGGTCTCCTGCAACAAACATTGTTCACACTCTCAAAATAGTTCCAACTTGGTTGATCTTCTTAATTATTTAAAGCCAATTGTATTCAATTAATAGAATAAAACGGTTTGTATCTAGAATTGGCGAATCAATAGTTACAAACATGTCATGATTATAGTCTATTTTGGTGGAGATAAAACTAGATACAAATCATATTTTTTAAAGTAGCTCTAAATTAATTATGCGATACAATTATTATGGTGGCTGTGGGTTATTATTCATGGGTGTCAAGTGCACCAAGTGTGATCATTCTGATCATAAAATGACTACTATCTAGAAATTGGTAGAGAGAAAGTTATTGTTATGGCTGTTATCATCAGACTCATCACACCTAATCCTATTACAATGAATAGTAGCGAATCTGTAAAAGAATGCTTCATTTCAAGATTGTATGAATCAGATTCGATAACTGCTAAATCTGAAAACTAATACCTGAGCGCCTTTGACTGTAGAAACATTGACTAAACCAACCTTTAAATTAGATTATTCCATCAAGTTCATGTCTAAAATTTGTAATATAAATTATTATATTCTCAATTGACAAAAAAAAATTATTATATTCTCAGATTTAAGATGCTCACCAGAACTATTATATGATGAAATTTTAACCATCGTTGCCCCAAGGCAACATTTTTTTTTTGAACACAGCCACCAAGGCAACTACTTCTATACTCTTGTTTCTTGTTGAAGGCTCCTCCTATATTCTTGCAGTTGCTGAGATAAGTACAATCAGATAACTTCTTGGCAAAAAAGGGGTACAGTTCCATTGATGGAGGCGAGTGTGTTTCGCACGGTGACAATGGCGCGTGAAGAAACAGCTCAACACGCACGATCACGCGGGATGACCCACATGCTCCATCTCCCATGTTACTGTACGCAAAGTAACTAAAACCATTGACCAATATTGCTCACATTTAAAACTTAAAAACATGTCAAATTAAAGTTAAGAGATAAAGGCAAAAAAGCACAAACGAAACTGGAGGAATAAAAAGAAAGAAATAGCTTTGAAAATGTCATTGTTCATAAAAGTAGAAACCATGATGATGTTGTTCATATGTAAATATTCACCTCACATGTATATGATTGGTTTATAAACATTGATTGCCCCACAACTTTGAAGAAGTTCGGATTCAGACGGATTGTGTTTTGTACCAACCACTCGAATTAGTCAATTCTCTCATTATATCCAGAGTGTTATCTCCAACCCCAAAACTATTTTCCCTTTTCTCGACTATTTACAAATAAAGAAAAGTCTGGACAAATAATTGGCTACACTGTGGAGACTTGACTCAGTCTGGTATATGCCGTAACAAATCAAAATATAAACATTTTCCAGTATACCTTTTCTTATTACATGTAAAACAAGAAGCTTGATAATGCTGAGATACTGTATTATATTCAAGTATTAGTTTCAGTATCCATTAACTTTTTAATACATCACATGATCGAACTTAGTATTAAACCTTCTCTCTTCTCTCTCCTCTCTCTCCTTGCAGAAAACCCTAGATCTAAAGATCTTGGAGGCCGGTGGTTGTTCCTTTCACTGCCGGTTTCCCTCCTCTTTGTTTCTGTTTCTTTAGTTTTCATGCTTCCGTTCTCTTGATTTCGATATGCTTGCGACTCTGCTTTGTCGAGATCTCATCCATCTGGTGTTAGATCTGTGGCTCTGTTGGAGAAGTGGCGAGATTTCTGGTGAGGCGGAAGTGTGGAACTCGGATTTTGGCTTAACTGAACGGGATTGGTGACATCCGGTGTCTCCTGGAGGTGCTCTTCTCACCTCGCCGCGAAATCGAGTGGGCTCGTGTTGCGAGCGCCCCTATGTAAACTTCGATGCTCTGGTGGTTCGTCAGGAGTACGGTGGTTGCGCCCTGTTAGAGGACGACGGGAAGTTCATCGGAAACAGCTAGTCAGCCATCGGGGCTATGGGTTTAATCTTCGATTGAAGGGTTTGAGTTTAGGTGACGGCGAATCTCTCGTGAGTGGATGGCGGTTCCCTTCGAGTTGTTTCTCTCCGGCCTGAAATCAATTCTTCGCCGCCTGGAGGAGTGGAGGAGCACGCTGTATCTCGGACCCGTGAGAAGTTGAAGAGGTGTGAAGCTTGCGGTNGGTTTTAAATCTCAAGACCCAAGAGACAGACACAACTATGCATATGTGCACAGTTACATTATACACAAAATCGAGTACATGGGTTCTTGTGGGAAATGAAAGATAAAATATAATACATCAATAATGTTGGGAAAGTACAAAAGAGGAAGACATGGCAAAAGCTAAAGGGGACAAGTTGGGAGTAATAGACTATAGAAAATAAAATCAATAATGATGGATTGTAATTAGCCACCTGACAAACTCTCATCATTCAACTCCTATATTAATAAGACCTTATTTGCCTTCAATATCATCACATATCATCTCTCTCCTTACTACTCGCCACAACAAACCTGATCTCTCTCTTTGGAAAAGAAAAATACCATTTCTCATCTGTATCTTTCTTCTTCTCTCTGTTCTTTGTTCTCATCTAGATTCATAAGAATAGAATAAGTCATGATGATGAGAAAAGAAGATCTGGGTTTGAGCCTAAGCTTAGGACTTTCACAAGATCACACACCTCTTCAGCTGCGTCAGAATCCTAACTCGTCCATATCCAACAATCTCCCTAGATTTCCATGGAACCAAACATTCGCTTCTTCATCAGGTATTTGCTTCAGATCTCAACTTAATCCTCCCAAGATCTTGTGTGCTATTTGAAAGCCTTTCAGTATGTGACTGTCTTGTTTTTGCTTCTTTGCAGATCTTGGCAAAATAGACGTGAACAGTATTCCAACAACGGTGGATTGCGAGGAGGAGGCAGGAGTGTCGTCTCCCAACAGTACGATCTCGAGCACCATAAGCGGCGGGAAGAGGAGTGAGAGAGAAGGAATCTCCGACCACCACGATGATATCACTCCGGATAGAGGTTACTCGCGTGGAACCTCCGACGAAGAAGAAGACGGCGGTGAAACGTCGAGGAAGAAGCTCCGATTATCTAAAGATCAGTCTGCTTTTCTTGAAGAGACTTTCAAAGAACACAACACTCTCAATCCCGTAAGTTCAAAAAAAAAAAACTCTTGTCAAAGGTAGTTTTTATTGTAATAACTCTGAAATAACGAGGGTATTTTTGTAATTATACAGAAACAGAAGTTAGCTTTGGCCAAGAAGTTGAACTTGACAGCAAGACAAGTGGAAGTGTGGTTTCAGAACCGAAGAGCTAGGTAAGATATTTTCTCCAATTTGCAATAAATTGCATTTATATCCGGTTAGTTTTGGTTCGGTTAGGCTGATTTTTTTTGGTTTGGTTACAGAACCAAATTAAAGCAAACGGAGGTGGATTGTGAATACTTGAAACGATGCGTAGAGAAACTAACGGAGGAGAATAGGCGACTTCAGAAAGAGGCTATGGAGCTTCGAACTCTCAAGCTGTCTCCACAGTTCTATGGCCAAATGACTCCACCGACTACACTCATCATGTGTCCTTCGTGTGAGCGTGTGGCTGGGCCATCGCCAAACCATCAACACAATCAGCGACCCGTTCCAATTAACCCGTGGGTTGCTTGTGCTGGTCAAGTGGCTCATGGGCTGAATTTTGAAGCCTTGCGTCCACGATCGTGAGAAGGAAGGGTGTTTTGTTAATTTTGGTTGCTGTGTTGGTTTGGTGTTAAGTTGGCTGTGTGGGGGTTCATTGCAATATTGGATGATTGGCCTTATTAGGTTTAAGTGTTATATGTATGATGTAACCCTCATATGTAATATAAAATTAGCAAAAAATTAGTTACAATAGTAACCAAATTGTGAAGCTATCTAGTTAAACTAGTTTGATGTAAATACAAAATTGATCTTTCTAAACACCTTGGACTAGCTGAGAAGCTTAATTACAATTTTAGCAAAATCATGAAACTATTCATCCTACAACGTTTTTTATTTGACGAAGTTCTGGATCGAAACTCGTCATTATTCTATATTCGATCACATCATCTATATCCTTCGTCTCTTAATGTTTTTCAGTTGAGTTAGCTACACTTGTTTATCAATTATCATACACTGTTTTTTTATTAATATAAATAATCTAAAAGTTAAAACAACTTGACTCACCTGAATATCTACTAGCTGTCTTAGAGCATGATTATCGCCCGTTTCCAAGCCCATTTCTTACACTATTTGGACCAAAAAGAAAATCAAAAATAGAGAATAAGATTAGAAACGGGCCATCTCACTTCTTAATTAAGAAGTTTTTCCCTTCATCCTTAAGTGCCATGTGGCAGCTACAGATTGGGTTTAGGGTTCTTTGCCGGATTGCTCTTCTCATTTTCGTCTTCTAGTCAGGGGAATCGCACTCGAACTCGCTTCTGAATAAATCAAAGGGGACTGATGTGGATAATCAATCAAGGAGTAGGATAGCGAGGCAGAAGAAGAGAGATTCCTTGCGCAATGCAGTTCTCCGCCTAAACCGAAACCTAAACGGAGACGTGAGAAGAAGAGGGAAGATAATGACGATGTCGAGTTCGTGGAGACTATCTACCCAGACGGTAAGCATGTAGCGGATGATGATGATGATAATGTAGTTGCTCCTAGTTTAGATTCGAAATCGCCTGGTCGAGATAGGAAGTGTGCTGATATTGTGGATGATGTGAATTCAATTGATGAGGAAATAACTCCCGATGATGATTGCAGTGTCGATTTGAGGGGTGAGGAGAAGGTTTCAGAGAGGGATGAGGTTGTTAGTCTAAGTTCTAGTTCTAAAGTGTTATCTCCTCAAATTTGATTGGTCCGGTTCTTTTTTGTGGTGCATGTTTGGACAGAAGAGCCAGAAAGGTTCAGCTCAGGTTTCAAGAATGTTGACTAACGACAGAGATGAGGAACTCTCGATGTTCCTTGAGATGCGTCGACGTGAGAAAGAACACAGGAGAATCTCTCTTAACAGGTTCGTCTTCATGTATATATTAGTATATGTTTCTATATATGCATGTAGCCATTCTTATATATCTGTGTCTCAGCAATGGTATTTGAGTTTTGTTCTGTCTCTTTTTAGGATCTGATAATATTAGTATTAACGGAGCGTTGACAACTGCTGTGTCCGAGGCGCTCTCTGGTATCTCCAAAACGGTGCCGTCTCAACGTTATCATCTCCGGAGAACGGCCGTTGAGAATTTCTTGTACTCAGAGTGAAGATGACTATAGTGATGAAGAAGAAGATGTTGTTGAGTCTGACTCGTCTGATTACATGGAGGAAAGCTCATATTCCACTTATACCAGGAGCTCTGATAATGGTTTTGATTGTTCATACTAAGACATGAAATTGAATCTTTGTTGCTTTATAGTGGAAATGTGGAAGCTTTGCCGCGCATTACTACATCTTGTTCTGATTAGTACATCTTGTTCTGGTCTTGGGAGGTGGAATCAGCTGCGTGGATGTTACAGAGATTGGTAATCCATCTCTTTTACATAAATTGGTAGCAACAAGTGTTTTGAATCTTTCGCTTAATTCTCTGCAGGGGGTTGTGATTGTGCGTGGCTCGGGTCTGTGCTTGCTTTTAGATAGCGTCTGATCATTTTGTTTTTTGTAGCAGATGTTTAAAGATTTAGTCTTTGAACATTGGTGAATGTTCTACTCATGATCTTTCCAGTAACAGAAATGACAATAAACTTACTAAGAGACAATATTAAGAACTTACCAATAATCTGCACTTTTGCTATTATCTCTTAATATTGTCTTTTACTCTCAAAATAATAATAAAATAACTTAAGAACTTAAATTTTTGTCCTAGCAATGAGGATGCTCTTAGAGGAAATAGCTCAAAATATCTAGTCATGCGCAGTAATATTTAGAGACAATGAGGTAAATATCCCAAATGAGAGTTCAAATTAGCAGATTGTCCTGATGTGAAATAACCAAGCTGCGTGATGCCTTTTCGGTGTTGGATTGCCGAAACTACCCTTCCGTATCTGACACAAGAAAAGCAGCGGGACTGACACAGCAGCTCAAAAAGGTTTCGTGTAGAGTTTGTAGTACTGTCAGAAGCTATAGATTATATCGTAGGTGAATTCTTATCCACATGTTTAGTCAGGGTTTGAGTCAACTGTTTGGATGATAAGTTTGAGATTGCATCCGTAATATAAACAGATTTGTTCGAAAACGCAGGTATGGAGGGCGATTACGCGGCGGCGGAGCGCTTGGCCAACCACGGCGAGTACATCATGATCAGTTAATAAACCGGGTTCATCAAAAAGTTTTAGTTTTTCGAGTTTCAAATGCTCAAAATCGAGTATTCCATGTGAAATCTACAATTTTGATGAAAAGAAAATAATAAAAACGCAGCATTTAGGTTAGTGATGATAGAGATCTATGATGACGGCCATGGTTAAAGTTGCAGAAAACCTAATCGACACAGAGGAAGAAGATAGCTTAATTACCATTTTGCCATTCATTTAAAAAATATTTAAAAAACAAAAACAAAATGCGTTGTATAGTGTTCGAACCCGAGATATGGCCAGCTATGTACCCTTCCATATCCCGCTAAACCAAGGGAAATAATTGTTAAAAAGCAAAACAAACTAGTATATAAAACTTTTCTTTACAAAACTGTAGCATATGGTATTTCTTTGTATGTTATTATAAAGTTTAGGAAATATTTTGTATGATTTAGTATAAAGACAAGCTTTATTAGTAATGATAAATCAATTAGTTAAATTAATATATACCTGTTAAGTAAAATTTTAACATTTACGGATAGAAAATATCAACTAACAGATTACTAGAAACAAATACGAAACTTTAGCTAGGTATATCTTTGTATGATTTAGTATGGTTTAGTATATGGTTTAGGAAATATTATACAAAAATACATAAGTTTTATTAGTATAAAGACATAATATTTATTGGTAATAATAGAATAATATAATAAAATTAGTATGTACCTGTTAAAAAAGATGTTAACATTTACGTATAGAAATATCAACTACTAATAGATTGCTAGAGATAAATATGAAACTTTCGCATATGTTATTTCTGTATGATTTAATATGATATAGTATTAGGTTTAAGAAGTTGTTTAAGCGGGTAGTTAGACTAAACCAATAACATAATTTTGTAATACTAACATAATTTTTAGCACCTAATAACATTAAGTACATATAAGAAATTTTGTAGTGTAATCAAATGAACAAATTTTGGAATTATTGCTTGCACTAATGTGAATCCCAGCTAGCAAGCATGTACGGAGACAAAAGGTAAGTTTACTTTAACAATTTATTAGCTAACAATACATGTACCAAGTAACAAATTATTTATCGGTTAACAACCAATTTATCATGTAACATATTAATTAACAGACATGTATCAACTCGTTCATGAGCTACTAACTCAAGTATCAAACGATGTACGAGCTAGCAAACAATTTATCAGCTAAACAAATCATGTACTAGTTAACGTCAAGATTTTTGTAAACCAGGGCATTTTTTTTACCAAACCTGTTACTACACAATTTATCGGATAACACTACTTGGTATCCCATAACCCAAACAAGTTATCATTTAAATTTTGCGTTACAAACCAACTTCTCTATATCAACCAAAGGTCTAAGTTTCTATTCTTTGATTCTTACGCCATTTAAGGTCGAACAATATCCAGATCTTGTACTTTGTTCACTTTAAAAAGCCTAACGATAATGTACTGACCAAACGCATCTGAGAATGGAGGGTTCTCGTCGATAGCAAGAATCTTGCTGAAGGTCGAGTTCCGTAAGAACTCCAACTCCTCTGATATTATATTATTGGGGCAAAGTAGGTTAAGTTGCTTATACATAGTTTGGAAGTGAACATACTTGGTATTATCTAGTCAAATAATCAAGTTAGTATTCAAGTTGTATTCTACGTAAGAACTCATTTTCTAATGGCTTATGTTAGGCTTTAATGATTTTATTGTACTGATATCATATGGTATTATCTGGATAAATCTATTTGTTAGAAGAAACGAGTAGCAATAACAAATAATATTATTTAGATGGTTGTAGCTAGAATAAGTACAAAGGTACAACATAAGTGTTAATATTTGGGAGAGGCACTATGGATGGTTTTATGTAAGAGTGTAAACAATGATTGTTAGCAGGTAAGGTAGAACATTAAACGATAAAAAATAAATTATAGCTTGCATTGCAAGATACGATAATGTTGGAAAATAAAGAAACAAACGATAAACTGTGATCAAAGTGTTGTGAACAGTTTCTTCCATAAGCCTAAAGCGCATCTCAAGATCAGGGATCATGGCAACACCTGTTGTTACTTTAAGATCACACTTGTAGTTTTGAAAACCAATGGGGTTATCCTAGGCCTTTTGCTCATGCGCGTCTTTGGGGCCTCTACAACCGGCTCCTTAGATGGTAACACATAGTTTATCGGGTTAACTGTAGAAGTTAGCATGGTATATGTTGAGTTAGTAGACAACTTAATAAGAACACAACTAATAGAGAGTTATATTGTATAGCCTACTGTAAAGTTGATTCATTACCACTAATGACACATTTAGCGGCTAAAATTTAAATTAATATCCCACCATATGTGCATTATAAAACAAGCTCAAATCAAAAATCAAAACTTATCAAACTAGCATCGTTAGTTACTACATCAACTGTTAGCCTCTAATTAATCAGTTACCCCAATTTCTTTACTGGCACTCGGTATTGATGTTCTTAGCGTGTCCAGGTATGAGACAATAATTGGTCGTTTGCGATGGTTTGTCATTCGTCACCGTGTTTTCTTCATCTGACTGTGAATCCTTATCAGGAGTCTCGCCTTCGCTTTCGGAATCCACAATGACTATGAGCTCGGAGTGGGTGATTTCTCATGACGTATTACTCAAACGCTCCGGAGAATGGAGGATTCTTTTCAATGGTGAAAATCCCCCCCAAAAGTTGAATTACATAAAAGTCCAACTCTTCATGTTCAAGCGCATATTCGCCTCTGTTTTCTTGTGATAGGAGTTGACACGCTAGCGAACATTCTAGGCGGTAGTTGAAGTTCTTCCATCACAAATGATAGATAAAATCAGAGAGATTGGTTGTAACCAAAAAAAAAATCAGAGAGATTGGAAATGAGAAATTAGGATTCTTTATAATTTTTGACTCTAAGAGACGATGAAAAAAAATATTGTCTGTGAAAGAGTGAAGTTGAAAAAAAAAAGAGATATATTGGTTGGGGGAAACCGACAGCCTCCTCTCACACTTTCAAGTTTTGAAACATGAAAAGACACATGCCATCTTTTGTCCAATGAAGAAAAGGAGACTTCTGACACCTAACACAGAGCCTAGTATCCATAGGTTTATATAGCTGGCAGGGATAAAATCGTCCAAAAAATGAATCCCAAAATTTAGGATATATCGCAAGTTATATGAGTGTTTGGGTGCAACTACACCAATTTCTCTAATATTTAATCAAACGATCTCAGTTGCTGAAAAATATTTTTTTTTGGCGGGGTTCAGTAGACACAATCACGTGACCTTGTCTTATTAATACAAATACAGCACACGAGACTGTTATTGGGTTCATAATTGGATCTTAATGGGCCGAACTATGTAAGCCCATAAACTGTAGCCTGTGTCGTCATCGTTTCCATGAGCTAAGCAACTCTTTCTCTCTCAACCAATTCTCAAGTCCCCTCGTCCTTTTAGAAACCTTGCAATCGATACACCTTTCGCAAACAACCGGATGCTACTTCACTTGCTCCGTCGTCGGGTCCCTCCCTCATTTCAATCCCAACTCACAAAGCTCTCACCTTTACAATTCTCCACAACCGCCTCACCCGCCGAGAGACTATACAACCATCTTCAGGCATCCACAAGCAACAACCTCGAGAAGGAATTAGCCTCAACGAAGGTCAAAATCGACGCGTCTTGTATCAACGAGGTAATAAGAAGATGCCAACCAAACCAATTCCGATCGGGTCTTAGGTTTTTCATATGGGCAGGAACTCAATCGGGACACAGACACAGTCCTTACATGTACACCAAAGCTTGCGACTTTCTCGAGATCAGAGCAAACCCAGATCTGATCAAGGACGTTGTTGGATCCTATAAGAAAGATGAGTCCTTTGTTAGCGTCAAAACCATGAGGATCGTTCTGTGTCTTTGTAGCCAAGCGAAGCTCGCTGATGAGGCGTTGTGGGTGTTGCGGAAGTTCCCTGAGTTCGAGTTATGTGCAGACACCGTTGCTTATAATAGTGTGATTAGGTTGTTTGCTGATAAGGGAGATATGAGTGTGGCTGTGGAGTTGATGGAAGAGATGGAAAGTGTTGATCTTTGTCCTGATGTGATGAGTTACACGTCTTTGATCAATGGGTTTTGCAATGCGGGTAAGGTTGATGAAGCTTGGAAGATAGCTAAGGAGATGAGTAAGCACGGATGCGTGCTTAACACGGTGACGTATTCGAGGATTCTTGAAGGTGTTTGCAAGTGTGGTGAGATGGAGAGGGCGTTAGAGTTGCTGACAGAGATGGAGAGAGAAGAAGATGGGTTTATTAGTCCCAATGCGGTTACTTATACTTTGGTGATTCAAGCTTTTGTTGAGAAGAAGCGGGTTCGAGAGGCGTTGATGGTGTTGGATAGAATGGGAGATAGAGGATGCTTGCCGAACCGTGTTACCGCCAGTGTTTTGATTCAAGGGGTGTTGGAGAATGGTGAGGATGTCAAGGATCTTTCGAAGTTGATCGATAAGTTGGTGAAACTCGGTGGTGTTTCTCTCTCTGAGTGTTTTAGTTCTGCTACTGTGTCGCTGATCCGTTTGAAGAGATGGGAAGAGGCGGAGAAGATGTTCCGTTTGATGTTGGTTCGTGGGATTAGACCTGATGGTTTAGCGTGCAGTCTTGTCCTCAGGGAGATGTGTTTGTTGGAAAGGTATCATGATTGTTTCCTTGTCTATGAAGATATTGAGAAGGCGGATGTGGTGTCAACGATAGACACGGATATACACTCGGTTCTTCTGCTCGGACTATGCGAACAGGGGCGTTCTTGGGAAGCTGCGAAGCTTGCGAAATCGATGCTTGATAAAAAAATGAGATTGAAAGTTTCTCAGGTAGAGAAAATCGTTGAAGCTTTGAAGAAAACTGGTGATGAAGACCTCATGCGTCGTCTCTCTACCAGCTGATTCGATTATTTTAGATAGGTACTTATATTTCTACATCTATATGAAGTTTTCTGAGTTCTTTAGGTTTTGCATTAGTGAAGTTTTGTAATGATGTTATGTTACTGTATCAGTTTCCTAGGAAGTGGTGGAGGACCGATTCGTTTTGTTGTCAAAGAAGATGAAAATGTTGCCGATGTGATTTATTATGCTCTGAAATGGTATGCCCTTGAGGGGAGGCTTCCACTTCTAGGATCAGGTTCCAGCTTTTTCCTACTGTACTGTCCTTACTCAGCAGCTGAAGGGGTGAAAATCTCACATAACTCCCTTGAGTTTACCTTTAATTGCTTTGGTTCGTTTATGTTTTTAGATCATTTCAGCATTATTCAGTCCATGGGGAAAATGGGTTCAACCGGATCAAGGAACTTCATTCTGACTAAGTTAAGAATAATCCGGAAGACCTCTAGGAAGTGGAAGGCCTGGCTCAGCAAGTCTCTAGGCCTCATTAGACCATCCGTTTTGGATTTTCTGCACTTCTCTTTTGTTTGTGTTCGAGTAAGCATCACAAACACTTGTGCTTCGTTTATTTTGCTGTATTTTCTTACTAAATAAATGAATTGAGGTTTGATAGAATGTATGGCCCTGTTCGTTTCGTGATCTGGACGCGGCATCCAGATGCAGACGCGGACCGATGTTCGTTTGATACGAAATAGGAGGTTAAGTTGGACGCAGCATCCAGATGTATATTCATAACTCATCCAGATTTTTCAGGATTTCTGGATGCAGTTTTCAAACGTTTCCAGAAACAGTAAACTCATCCAAAAGTGTTAAAAGTCAATAATACCCTTAATTTATCCTATGAATTATAAAGTTTTACCTGATTTCTAAACCTAATTTTTTTTCTCCCCGTCAAAGCAAATCTCTCTCTCTCTCTCAGATAACCAAATTTTCCCCCAAAACCGAAAAACCAAAAAATCGAGTTTTCCCACCAAAACCGAAAACCGAGTTTTTCCACCAAAATTGGAAAACTGAATTTTTCGGCCAAAACCGGAAAACGAGTTTTCCCACCAAAATCGGAAAATCAAGTTTTTCGACCAAAACCGGAAAACCGAGTTTTTCGGCCAAAACCAGAAAATCGAGTTTTTCCGCCAAAATCGGAAAATCGATTTTTTCCACCAATATCGGAAAATCGAGTTTTTTTCGTCAAAATCGGAAAATCGAGTTTTTCGGCCAAAACCCGAAAACCGAGTTTTCCCGCCAAAACCAAAAAATTGCGTTTTCCCGCCAAAACCGGAAAATCGAGTTTTCCCGCCAAAACCGGAAAATCGAGTTTTCCCGCCAAAACCGAAAAATCCGGTTTTCCGGCCAAAACCCAAAACCAAGTTTTTCGCCAAAACCCAAAAACCGAGTTTTCTGGCCAAAACCCGAAAATCGAGTTTTTCCTGCCAAAATCCGAGAATCAAATTTTCCGAGACTTAGTTAAATATTTTGTGTAAAAGTCATTTGAGTTTGATGTTATCATTGTTGTAAAACATGAAAATAGACTTTAGTGTTTATTATTGTTACTTTATAATGTTATAAATCATGAAAAATTGAATTTGATATTTATTTTTATTTATGTTTATTTTATTTGCAGTTAAACAAAACTTTTTACAGGTTAATATATGAAAATTTAGTTGTTTTATTTTTTTTTTTAAATGAAAAATTGAATTTAATGTTCATTTTTATTTATCTCAATTTTATTTGTAGTTAAATATATTTTTTCTACAAGTTAGTTTCACTTTTAGATATAGTTATATATATGTTTAGACCAAAAGAAAAGATATAGAGTTTTTGGTCATTTGACATAAAACTCATCTATATTCAAAAATATAGAATACAAAACGAACAAAACTGCATCTAAATACAGTTTCCAGACGCATGATCCAAAATTTACAGAATCGCGTACGAACGACATCTGATTGCTGCATCCAATTACTACGTACAGATGCTGCGTCTGGAATTCTCATCCAGTTCACGAAACGAACATGGCCTATATAACTTGTTACATTTTAATCTCTTCTCATAGATTCGGGTCTGGGACTAACAATGCAAAGCCTTGAGAGAGCCTATAAAAATTTTCTACTTTGTTAAGCTGCATAGCTAGTAGTGGCTAGGATGACAATACGCAAAATAAGCATCATTCCAAACATGCGTCTCTGCAGTATTTTTCTGGTAATAAAAAAGAAACTATTTGCTGACGTGAGAATCGCATCTCTCTGTCAAATCCTCTAAAGTATCTTCGCAGCCTTGTTTCCCCGAGATTGTCCATGCGTTTGTTGTGGCAGCTGAATGTTCTGATCCTGCAGCTTCTCTGTTTCGTCATTGCCACCTCTCTCTTCTTCCTGCTCATCTCGCTGTCTCTTGGAGGATACCACAGCAGAAGAATGTGCTGCAAATCCATGTCCATCACTCATTAGTTTAACCATGTGGTCTGTATTACTCTCAATCTGACCTAAAGTAGTCAAAAGCTTCTGCCAAAACTCGACTGCTGAAAGAAACCAAACGCATAGACAAAAAAAAACAAGGTTTGAGATAACAGTGAGAGAGACAAGAGGAGAAAGTTGAGAGTAGTTTTAATTACTGGGATAATGTGGCTGCTGCTGCTGAGAGGTTTCAAGCTTTGGCTTCTCTAGAGCTTGGGACTGTTCTCCTGCTTTACTCGAATTCTGCTCCACGAAGACTATGGGATTACCATCATGTGCACACGCAGCTTCTTCAGGCTCTTGTGATAAGAGATTTCGAACAAACTCCATTACTAAAAAGAAGCAAAAACAATATGTCAACCAGCAGATTCTTCAAGTTTTAGGTACAGTAACTCAAAGACAAGGCACAAGTTTACTTACGTTCTTGCTCTTCTTCTCTGGACCTTGTACCAGAGAAAAAACTCGGTGCCTTATCTGAATCTCCCTTTGGTGGCGAATCTACACAACAACCACAAAAAGAATCACAAAACACAAAATAGAAAACTCAGAACTCTGTTTTATTCTCATATGAATGAATGTACACTCACTTGGAGTCTTACAAGATCCAGTTTCTTCTTTGATTTGAGCAAGAGCGGTTTGTTTTGCCCTTTTAGCAAGAGCTGCTGCATCTTCACCATTCGCAAAAAAAAAACAATAATAATACATTATTTCCTTCAATCAAAAAGCATGAAACTTGCATGGCAAGCAAAAAAAAACGTGGTTTAGGGTTTCTGTTTTTGCGTACTTGGTGCACCGTTCTCAAAGTAGGTTCTGAAGAAATCTGGATTCCATCTTTCAATATTACACCAAGCTACAGAATCAAGAATTAGAATCACTCTGAAGGTTTCTTTTTTTTTTTGCCACAGACCCCATTAAATTGATTCAGCGTAAAAGCAGGAGTTTTTACCTCTCTCTGTGCATCGGTGTACGATCTGATATCGATCACGTAGATGTCTCGCAGTTTCTTCCTTGCTCATGTACCTCATGATGCACTCCCTGACTCTTTCATGAACCTGAAACAGAGAGAAGAAAGAGATTCTTGTAGTCAACAGTCGTAAGTAAAGGATCCATGATCCGGAAGAGATTCTTGGATCGGTGATCATATCTTACGTAATTGGAGAATTGAGCTTCGGTCGTACAACCGCCAGGAAGACTTGGCATTTTTGGAAACTTTCACAGATCAAGAAACCTCTCACTACGTTCTTTGGAGACAGAGAGAGACTGAAAAATAAGAAAGGGGGTTTAATGTAAACGAGAGAGAGGAGAGCGCGAAGTAAGAAGTTATGTGAATCTCCGTAAGTTTTCTCGTTCGATCTGCTGACTCTTATTTGGGGCTATATTAAAACTCGGCCCATTTCTTCTTTATTGAGTTGTCATGTAATTTAAAAAATAACCCGACCGTAAACTGCAGGAAAGTTTTTACTTAATGACTGACCATAATCAGAATTCAACTCTCTTATTTGCCTTTTGGACTTTATATGATTAAATTACTAATCCATTCTATCAGGTATAATTCGATTATATTTATATCTATATGAATCAGAGGAGCAAATAATAAAAACAACCTTAAAAGAGTAAAATTATTACCATATTGCCATTTTGCATAGGTGTCATCATCACATTTTTCCTCAGCCTTAATATTGATTAATCCTTAATTTACTAGACTAATTACATCATTTGCCATTGGTATGTCACATATTTACAGCATGATCTTTCATTACATTTTAATTATAGTTAATATCATATCATTGATATAAATAACGGCCAATTACCTCACGGATTTCATGTCGGCCAGAAGATTTAACTACAACTTTGGAATGTATGTAACTGTAGATTTCTTTTTGAAAACAATACGGATTTCTGAAAAAACCAAACAATTCAGCCGGATAAACAATTATATTTCTATTGTAATATTTATGTTTTTTTAAAACAAAAACACACACATTATGGATGTTTTAGGAAGGAGACCAACATATAATTGAAATAATATTAAGAAAGCTATGTTAATAATGCATATTTTATAATGCATATATTTTACAAACATCTTAAACGTCCATCACGAAGCAAAGTAAAAACATAACATTTTTTTGGAAACAAAAACATTTTTTCAAGTTTTTTTAACAAAAACTATATAAATGAAAATGTAGCTGAAACATTCTTGATGCATTGATTTTAAAACGTAACATATGTTCAAAATGTTTCCATAATTACGACCTTAAAATCTTCACAATGAAATTGGCAATATGGAAGTCACGGAGAAATCTATGCTTTCAGGAAGAGGTATTATATTTAATTCACTTAGTTTCTTAATTAAATATGTAAATATTTATGCTACTCAACTTTGTTTTTCCTCTTTATAGGATTGCAGACAATGGATTTTAATTTTACTAAGCGGCGATTCTGATGTTTTTAATGTTTTTTAATTGTTTTTGGCTCTTTTCCTGTTTTCTTATTATCGAGTTTTATTGTCTTATTTTTTTAATATTATTCAGCACTTATATTATGAAAATAATTATGTCTTATAAGATTTAAGTGAAAGACTCATTCCAAAATTTAGATAGATTCTTTATTTTCAAACAAATACAAACTCATACTATAATCTTATTTTATTCTAATATGTCGATCCTCAACTTTTCAACATAAGACATGATGTTTGTTATTTGTATCCTCTAATGCATATATTCGTGTTATCCTTTTCTCACTTTTATCATATTTTACACATGCATACTATATATGTTTTTTATAAAAGATCAAACGAAAAAAGTCAAAACAAAAACACACACATTATGAATGTTTTAGGAAGGAGACCAACATATAATTGAAATAATATTGAGAAAGCTATGTTAGTAATGCATATATTTTAACAAACATCTTAAACGCCCATCACGAAGCAAAGTAAAAACGTAACATTTTTTTGGAAACAAAAACAATTTTTCAAATTTTTTTAACAAAAACTATATAAATGAAAACGTAACTGAAACATTTTTGATGAGTCGATTTTAAAACGTAACCTATGTTCAAAATGTTTCCATAACTACGACTTTAAAGTCTTCACAATGAAAATGGCAATATAGAAGTCACGGGAAAATCTATGCTTTGAGGAAGAGGTATTATATTTAATTCACTTAGTTTCTTAATTAAATAAGTAAATATTTATGCTACTCAATTCAAAAAAAAATTATTTATGCTACTAAACTTTGTTTTTCCTCTTTATAGGATTGCAGACAATGGATTTTAATTTTACTAAGCGGCGATTCTGATGTTTTTAATGTTTTTTTAATTGTTTTGCGCTCTTTTGCTGTTTTATTATTATCGAGTTTTATTGTCTTATTTATGTTTTTTTAATATTATTAAACACTTATATTATGAAAATAATTATGTCTTATAAGTTTTAAGTGAAAGACACATTCCAAAATTTACATAGATTCTTTTATTTTGAAACAAATACAAACCCATACTATAATCTTATTTTATTCCAATATGTCGATCCTCAACTTTTCAACATAGGACATGATGTTTGTTATTTGTATCCTTTAATGCATATATTTGTGTTATCATTTTCTCACTTTTATCATATTTTACACATGCATACTATATATGTTTTTTTTAAAAGATCAAACGAAAAAAGTCAAAACAAAAACACACACATTATGAATGTTTTAGGAAGGAGACCAACATATAATTGAAATAATATTGAGAAAGCTATGTTAGTAATGCATATTTTATAATGCATATATTTTAACAAACATCTTAAACGCCCATCACGAAGCAAA
>WHPY01000005.1:5981538-6055169 GCA_019776045.1 Brassica rapa x Raphanus sativus
CATACTATAATCTTATTTTATTCTAATATGTCGATCCTCAACTTTTCAACATAAGACATGATGTTTGTTATTTGTATCCTCTAATGCATATATTCGTGTTATCATTTTCTCACTTTTTATCATATTTTACACGTGCATACTATATATGTTTTTTTTTAAAAGATCAAACGGAAAAAGTCAAAACAAAAAACACACATTATGAATGTTTTAGGAAGGAGACCAACATATAATTGAAATAATATTGAGAAAGCTATGTTAGTAATGCATATTTTATAATGCATATATTTTAACAAACATCTTAAACGCCCATCACGAAGCAAAGTAAAAACGTAACATTTTTTTGGAAACAAAAACAATTTTTCAAATTTTTTTAACAAAAACTATATAAATGAAAACGTAACTGAAACATTTTTGATGAGTCGATTTTAAAACGTAACCTATGTTCAAAATGTTTCCATAACTACGACTTTAAAGTCTTCACAATGAAAATGGCAATATAGAAGTCACGGAAAAATCTATGCTTTGAGGAAGAGGTATTATATTTAATTCACTTAGTTTCTTAATTAAATAAGTAAATATTTATGCTACTCAATTCAAAAAAAAATTATTTATGCTACTAAACTTTGTTTTTCCTCTTTATAGGATTGCAGACAATGGATTTTAATTTTACTAAGCGGCGATTCTGATGTTTTAATGTTTTTTAATTGTTTTGCGCTCTTTTGCTATTTTATTATTATCGAGTTTTATTGTCTTATTTTTTTTTAATATTATTAAACACTTATATTATGAAAATAATTATGTCTTATAAGTTTTAAGTGAAAGACACATTCCAAAATTTACATAGATTCTTTTATTTTGAAACAAATACAAACCCATACTATAATCTTATTTTATTCTAATATGTCATTCCTCAACTTTTCAACATAAGACATGATGTTTGTTATTTGTATCCTCTAATGCATATATTCGTGTTATCATTTTCTCACTTTTATCATATTTTACACATGCATACTATATATGTTTTTTATAAAAGATCAAACGAAAAAAGTCAAAACAAAAACACACACATTATGAATGTTTTAGGAAGGAGACCAACATATAATTGAAATAATATTGAGAAAGCTATGTTAGTAATGCATATTTTATAATGCATATATTTTAACAAACATCTTAAACGCCCATCACGAAGCAAAGTAAAAACGTAACATTTTTTTGGAAACAAAAACAATTTTTCAAATTTTTTTAACAAAAACTATATAAATGAAAACGTAACTGAAACATTTTTGATGAGTCGATTTTAAAACGTAACCTATGTTCAAAATGTTTCCATAACTACGACTTTAAAGTCTTCACAATGAAAATGGCAATATAGAAGTCACGGGAAAATCTATGCTTTGAGGAAGAGGTATTATATTTAATTCACTTAGTTTCTTAATTAAATAAGTAAATATTTATGCTACTCAATTCAAAAAAAAATTATTTATGCTACTAAACTTTGTTTTTCCTCTTTATAGGATTGCAGACAATGGATTTTAATTTTACTAAGCGGCGATTCTGATGTTTTTAAGTTTTTTAATTGTTTTTCGCTCTTTTCATGTTTTATTATTATCGAGTTTTATTGTCTTATTTATGTTTTTTAATATTATTCTGCACTTATATTATGAAAATAATTATGTCTTATAAGTTTTAAGTGAAAGACCCATTCCAAAATTTACATAGATTCTTTTATTTTGAAACAAATACAAACCCATACTATAATCTTATTTTATTCCAATATGTCGATCCTCAACTTTTCAACATAAGACATGATGTTTGTTATTTGTATCCTCTAATGCATATATTCGTATTATCATTTTCTCACTTTTATCATATTTTACACATGCATACTATATATGTAGATTAATAATTAACAAATTAATATTATCTACGTAAAACTATTCATTATTTCTTTCACCCCGCACAAAGCGCGGATCATATCCTAGTTAAGGATTATTGTTCCACACAATCATCACTACATCCCCATAAATAAGCATACGACCAATGAGATATTTTCTCTTTTTAAGTAGGTGTGCGTCGTCATCTACACTCTCATACCCAACTTTTCCACCAGTATCGTGCAGTGTTTTCAGACCGATCCAGTCCTCTGTATAGAGCTTTCTCTCTTGAACAGCGAGAAGAGATCACAAGTCCTATTATTTAAATGCTTTTATTTTTTTAAGGAAATCGCTGCTTTTGTTTCGGAGACCACAAGTGAAAATACACGTATTTTTCCTCATCAAATTATAATCGATCTATTCCTATGTTGACATTGAAACAATTTGCTGCCATTCTTCTAAGTTCTAACCATGAACCAACCATTTATTTAGCTCCTCTGATGATTCTCTTACATTTTAGCCTGTACATGACGCCACAAAATCGTAAACTGACCATAACATACACTAACTTCTCATTCTTTTTTTTTTTTGAAAAAGTAATTTTTCATTCTTTTTTTTTTTATAACTCTAGTATCTGGGCAGTCACATTCCCAACTATCCTCCGAACGGGGTCCAGCGCTCCAACGGAAAAAATGTTAAATCCGTTGTGGCCAAAGCTCGAACCCGGATGGCGGGCAGTACAGCTGTACCTCCTTTACCACCAAGCTACGAGCACTTGGTTAACTTTTCATTCTTCTAATAACTTTATTAATTATCCTATAAAAATCCAACATAACCATCTATAACTAAACCATGGCATCTGTTAAAGTAATTATAAGCCATGTAAACTACCTTTGTGTACAACCAGATTATACCTTATAACACCATACTCTAACTAACCATAAATATAATACCTTTTCACTCTTCCGAAACATTACCAACAGGCATGCTACAAAATGCGAACGTAATAACCATAACTAGATTTTGACCCGCGCTTTGGAAGCGCGGAATATTTTACGATGAAAAATTTCACTAATAATTTAACAAATATTTTGGTAATTTTTAAAGAGTGTGTATTTAAAATATTTTTGCATTTAAATCAGTGTTTTTAAATTCAATCCGATTGTGATTATACCGGTTAATCCGGAGATCTGACAATTCAATTTAGGTTTTTAAAATATACATATTAAAAAAAATCACTAAAACCCGAGACTAACCGATTGAACTGATGGATAACCGATATGTAATCTAATTGGATTTAAATTGTAATAGTTTCATAATTTGTAATCTTATAATCCAAATTTTAAAGTTTATTATTTTGCAATTTATGAAATTATAACGTTTCTACAAAATTTTAAAGAGAAAATGATATATATAAAATAACTAAGATTAATTATTGTATTGTTTGGAAACATTAATAGTAGTATAAAAATATATTGTTTGGAAACATTGATAGTAGTATAAAGAAATAAGTATATTGTTTGGAAACATGGATAGTAGTATAAAGAAAGGAACATTAGTGATTTAATGTAGGTTTAACTATAAAGTATAAATGTGTATTTAATTTAAAAACTTACAAAATGAATGTTAGGTTCAACATAATGTTTCTGTTTTAGTGTAATATTTTACGATGAAAAATTTCACTAATAATTTAACAAATATTTTGGTAATTTTTAAAGAGTGTGTATTTAAAATATTTTTGCATTTAAATCAGTGTTTTTAAATTCAACCCGATTGTGATTATACCGGTTAATCCGGAGATCTGACAATTCAATTTAAGTTTTTAAAATATACATATTAAAAAAAATCACTAAAACCCGACACTAACCGATTGAACTGATGGATAACCGATATGTAATCTAATTGGATTTAAATTGTAATAGTTTCATAATTTGTAATCTTATAATCCAAATTTTAAAGTTTATTATTTTGCAATTTATGAAATTATAACATTTCTACAAAATTTTAAAGAGAAAATGATATATATAAAATAACTAAGATTAATTATTGTATTGTTTGGAAACATTGATAATAGTATAAAAAATATATTGTTTGGAAACATTGATAGTAGTATAAAGAAATAAGTATATTGTTTGGAAACATGGATAGTAGTATAAAGAAAGAAACATTAGTGATTTAATGTAGGTTTAACTATAAAGTTTAAATGTGTATTTAATTTAAAAACTTACAAAATAAATGTTAGGTCCAACATAATGTTTCTGTTTTAATAAGATAGATATAACTAAAGTTTGACATACATTAAAGTCATGATCTAATCTGTTTCATTAACATTAAAGTCATGATCTAATCTGTCTCTCTCTGAGTGTTTTAGTTCGGCTACTGTGTCGCTGATCCGTTTGAAAAGATGGGAAGAGGCGGAGAAGATGTTCCGTTTGATGTTGGACCGTGGGATTAGACCTGATGGTCTAGCGTGCAGTCTTGTTCTCAGGGAGCTGTGTTTGTTGGAAAGGTTTAATGATTGTTTCCTTGTGTATGAAGAGATTGAGAAGGGTGATGTGGTGTCAACCAGGACTGGTGTCAACGATAGACACGGATATACACTCGGTTCTTTTGCTCGGACTATGTGAACAGGGGCGTTCTTGGGAAGCTGCGAAGCTTGCGAAATCGATGCTTGATAAGAAAATGAGATTGAAAGTTTCTCAGGTTGAAAAAATCGTTGATGCTTTGAAGAAAACTGGTGATGAAGATCTCATGCGTCGTCTGTCTACCAGTTGGTTCGATTATTTTAGATAGGTATGCGGCAGAAAGTTTCTTGTTCTACCCAGTCATCACTAAGGTTTTTTCAATATTGCATAAATAAACACATATAACAGTTTGAGTCATTCTAAGGAAGTGCTAGACCGTTTTGTTGTCAAAGAAGATGGAAACTGTAGCCAAGGTGATTGATTATATTTTGAAATGCTATGCTTGTGAGGGGAGGCTTCCACTTGTAAGATCAAGATTCCAGCTTTTTTTCAGTGTACTGTCCTTACTCTGCAGCTGAAGGTGAGATAAAGAAAACATCTCACCTAAACTCTTTTTTGAGATTTACCTTTTAGTGGCTTTGGTTATATATTGTGTACATTTTGATCATTTCAGCATTCAGTTAATTGGGGAAAATTGGTTCAACCTCAAGTTAGAAACACAAAACCTTGGAGGCGCTTTGGATAGAATGAATATTAGTTTTTTTTCTTTTTTTTTAACTTCTTACATGTTTGTCTCTTGAGAGAGCCCATAAAAATCTCTCTCCAATTAATGTTTCTTAGATTGCGTAGCTAAGAAAGTAGTGTGTCTAGTATGACAATAAGGAAAATAAGTAAGCATCATAACATGTGTCTCTGCTATATTATAAAAGACTATATATAATGTGAGAACCTCATCATCTCTCTAGTGTTTCTTTGCAGCCTTGTTTCCCCGAGATTGTCCATGCGGCTGTTGACTGTTCTGATCCTGCAGCTTCTCTGCTACGTCGTTGTCACCTCTCTCTTTCCCTTGCTCATCTCGCTGTCTCTTGGAGGATCCCACAGCAGAAGCAAATCCATGTCCATCACTCATTAGTTTAACCATTTTGTCTGTATTACTCTCGATCTGACCTAAAGTAGTCAAAAGCTTCTTCCAAAACTCGGCTGCTGAAAGAAACCAAACCGCATAGACAATAAAAAAAAGAAGCAAGGTTTGAGATTACAATGAGATAGATAGATAGAGACAGAGGAGAAAGTTGAGAGAGTAGTTTTAATTACTGGGGTAACGCAGCTGCTGTTGCTGTTGCTGTTGCTGAGAAGTTTCAAGCTTTGGCTTCTGGATAGCTTGGGACTGTCCCCCTGCTTTACTTGAACTCTGCTCCACAGAGACTATGGGATTACCATCATGTGGATGTGCAGCTTCTTCAGGCACTCGTGATAAGAGATTTCGAACAAACTCCATTACTAAAGAGAAGCAAAGACATATCATCAGTCAACAAACAAACAGATTCGATTCATTCAAGTTTTAGGTTACTACACACAATGAGTAACTCAGGCACAAGTTTACTTACGTTGTTTCTCTTTCTCTCTGGACCTTGTATCAGGTGCCTTATCTGAATCTCTCTTTGGTGGCGAATCTACACAACAACCACAAAAAGAATCAAAAACGTAAACAAAAAACTCAGAACTCTGTTTTATTCTCTCATATGAAAGAATGTTACACTCACTTGGAGTCTTGCAAGATCCAGTTTCTTCTTTGATTTGAGGAGCAAGAACGGTTTGTTTTGCCACTTTAGCAAGAGCTGTTGCATCTTCACCAGTCGCAAATAAAAAAAACAATAATAAAACATTATTTCCTTTCATATTATCAAAAAGCATGAAACTTGTGTGACAAGCAAAACAAAAAACGTGGTTTAGGGTTTCTGTTTTTGGCGTACTTGGTGCACCGTTCTCAAAGTAGGTTCTGAAGAAATCTTGATTCAATTTTTCGATATAACACCAAGCTACAGAATCAAGAATTAGAATCACCATTAAAATGATATTCATCAGCGTAAAGGAGGGTTTTTTACGTACCTCTCTCTGTGTATCCGTGTGGGATTTGATATCGATCTTGTAGATGTGTCGCAGTTGCTTCCTTGCTCATGTACCTCAAGATGCATTCCCTTACTCTTTCATAAACCTGAATTACAGATCACAGAGAGAGATTGAATGTATAATCCAATAGTCGTACTAAAAGGATCCATGATGATTTGGATATGGATCAAAACTTACGTATTTGGAGAACTGATCTGCGCTCGTACAACCGCCAGGAAAATTTGGCATTCTGGGAAGCTTTAACAGATCAAGAAACCTCTCTCTGTGTTCTTTGGAGAGACTGTGAAAAATCAGAAATAGGGTTTAATGGAAACGAGAGAGAAGGAGAGCGCGAAGTAAGTCTTAAGTTAATGTGAATCTCTCCGTAACTGTTATTTGGGGCTATTTATAAAACTCGGCGGATTTATTCTTATTGGGCTGTCATATAATCAAAAAAAAAATAACGCTACCGTAAACAGCAGGAAAGTTAACTTAATCAAAATTCAACTCCCATTTGCCTTTTTGGATTTTATATGATTAAAATTCTAATCCTTTCTATCAGGTATATAGATATAGTGGAAGCTTTTGAAGGTAACGAAGATCTCATACGTCGTTTCTCAACGATTTAATTCGATTATATTAGATAGGTATGTATATCTTTTATCTATATGAATAAGGTTTATTGTTCTACACAATCATCACTACATAAAGGCTCCTTACGTAGTTGACAATATCGATATTTGACATTCTTTGGTGTGCGCCGCCATCTACATTCTCATACCTCACTTTTCCACCAGTATCGTGCAGTGTTTTCAGACCGATCCAGTCCTCTGTATAGAGCTCTTTGTCTCTTGAACAACGAGAAGAGGTCCCAAATCACCGTCCGGGTAAAAACCGAACCAAGATGAATCGTTTGGAACAATGACCGCATCGTCTCTAAGTCTCAACTGTAAAACAAAACAGGATCATTAAGAGAGGATTCATTGGATTTTTTTTTTAAAGTAAAGAAATGGTATTTCGAGGAGATCTAGTTTACCTGGATAAGAACCAAGTTGTGTAAGCTGGCGAAACGCTCATTGTTAAGATGAGGTGAATACTTGGAACTTTCCAGGCACTTTTTCATTTCCTGAGAAAACCAAAAACAAGGATTATGTTACAATCTATTAAAAGAAACTTATATTCTTGGGTTCAAGGTAACAAAGATTAAGTCATAATTCTCTATTTCTTCATATTTTTATAAATAAAATTTATTTTCTGCATATCTTATACAAATTTTTTACTGAATATAAATGTTGAATTTGTTTATATGATATCGAAAACCGGTCATATTATAGATAGTTAAACACACAAAAAATTAAATTATTCAATGTAATACGATTAAATATTATAAATACAATATTTAGTAAAAAAAAAAACTAAAGATTAAAATAAACATCTGCTTACCAAATATTACAAATACAATATTTATTATAAACAAAAAAAACTAAACAACGGCAGATCGAGGTCTAGTGTATATTATTTATATCTATATATGAATAATGATTTTTGTTCTACACATTCATCACTAAGGTTTTTTCACTATTGCATAAATAAGCATATATGAAAGGTGAAATATTTGCTCTTTCAAGGGCGCAAAGGCTCTTTCGTTTTGCGATTGAATCTTTTTTGCTCGGAAGAAGGTTGGTTTTGGAGATAAGGTACAACATATTTGAAGATATCCATATTTGACATTCTTAGGTGTGCGCCATCTACACTCACAAACTCCACTTTCCCTGTATCAGTCAATGGTTTCAGACCGATCCAGTCCTCTTTAAAGAGTTTTGTCTCTCGAACGGTGAGAAGAGGTCCGAAATCACCATCAGGGTAAAACCCGAACCAAGATGAATCTTTTGGAACAATGACCTTATCGTCTTCAAACTGTAAAACACGATCATCAGGAGAGGATTCAATGGATTTAAAAATTAGAGAAATGGTATTTTGAGGAGATCGCACCATGATAAGAACCAAGTTATGTAAGCTGGCGAAACGTTCTTTGTAAGTGGAGTTTCTTTGGCCTGGTATCTCATTGTTAAGCTTAGGTAGATACTTGGAACTTTCTAGGTACTTTTTCATTTCCTGAGAAACCCAAAAATAAAGATTATATTAAAACCTCATAAAAATGTTCTTAATCTTCTAAACTAACTAGTTTGAGTGAAACATACCGTAGGGATTTTGAGATAACCACTAGGAGCAAGATGATCCTGAAAAGTCATTAAAGAAGTGATTACTTAAAACTAATCCTGATATATAGATAGATAGAGAATTATATATATATATATATATTTACTTGAATAAAGTCGCTATAAATATCTGACTTGATCAGCTCATCTGCTATTTCACACCATAATCCAGACTTTAACCCCAAAATGGACAAACAAAATAACAACAGAGAAACACTGTCATTGATTAAGTAAAATCAAGTTATTTGAAAATAATCGAAGTTAAATAAGAAAAACTTACACCACACATCGGAACAGAGGAGATTCCAGCATGGGGACCTGCTAAAGATACATAGTTGTAAACCGGAGGTCCACCATCGCAGAACTCAATCAAGCCTCTAGCCACTAGATTCCCCTGTTACATCAACACATCATCATTATCAATCATCCATGACATCAAAACAGTGAATCTGATAATATACATATATACTCTTATCACACTGCAATGATTTTCGTTAGTAGAATCAAAATAATAGATCATCATACAAGCTACAAAGTTATAAGACTTTATTGGCCTAACGCTAGACACTTTAAGATTTTTTTTCCAATCATGCTCCCATTTTGTGACGAAAGGAAAACGAATGAACAAACAAAAACTTATATTCTTGAATTTTCAAGAACCTGAGATCTTCCAACAATGTTGTATCCTTGACGCAACTCTTTCATTTGCTTTACTTTCTCACACGCTATTTCCGCTTGTTTAGCAAGTGGCATGAACCATGAATCGAGTTCTCCATTTCCAACTTCTCTGGATTCAAATACCGAAAAAAACAACAAGAGTTAGATCAAACCAAATTCATAATCATATGATAATAGATAAGAGGGCGTTGTGTGGATTTACAGGCAAAAACCAGGAGAGCCAGAGAAGTTAGAGAGAAGCTGTGTGAAGTTAGCTTCTTTGCCCTCAGAACATGCAGCTGCAATCCCATGAAGTACTATAAAGGGAACCGATACAGAGACATGAACCAATACTAAGAATACAAATGCCACCGCAAGTCCAAAACACTTCTTCTCCATAGCAAACGCGAGAGTTTCGATTGGCGTTTGTGTTTATGTTTTTGGTTGTCTCCAGGAAGTTTTGAGATGGGAATATATGTAGGGAGGAATAGAAAGAGCGTGGTGTGGTTGGGAGTTGCGGCCAAGTAAGTTAGTGTTTATGAAATATGAAATGGACGGTGACGATTGTCTAATATCTTCCTGAGATCGCATTAACTCTCTTCTTCGTCCTTTTTTTTGTTTCTCCTAATCCTATGCTATCCTCTCGCGGTCTCTTTTAATATGCGTGTGTGTTTTGTGTGTATGTATGTCTAAATATGCAAGGATTTTTTCCTTTCCAGAAAATATGCAAGGATTTCATACTAAATTATTAATTGTTTACTATCTAGTAGTATTTACTACTCCATCCGTTTCTAAAAAAATCATATTTAAAGATTTTCACATATATTTAAAAAATACATTAAATTTGCATAGTATTTTGTGATACTTTTTTCACAATTTTAAACCAATAAAAATCTAATAAGTACAATTAAATTTTTTGAAATTTATATTTATTTAATAAAGCATGCATTGAAAATAAAAAAAAAGAGATCTTTTAGAAACAATTTTTTTTTCTAGAATATAAATCTTTTAGAAACGGAAGGAGTATTTCGTAAGATGTACAATAATTTTTTTGTGATTTTTCTTTTAAAAGTTGATATAATCCTCGATTCGATTAGAATCTTTGTATCACAAAAAGTCAATTATAACTATATAAAGTGATGGTTTAGTGATAGACAGATTCTGAAAAGTTAAACAATTTGGAATTGAAAACCACGCAGATATATAAAATTATGCTATGAATTTTATTTGAATATCCGGAAGAATGTACTTGTGAGCGACTGCATCTTTTTTAGAGATTAGTCTGGATTTTTTCACAAGCCTAAATACTTTTAGTTAATAAAAATTAGTTACAAAATACTATTAATAAAAACTTAAGACTATGAAAGAGTATTTTCACACTTGGAGATCATTCATGTACCTCACAGATATATAAAATTATGCTATCAATTTTATTTGAATATCCGGAAGAATGTACTTGTGAGCGACTGCATCTTTTTTAGAGATTAGTCTGGACTTTTTCACAAGCCTAAATACTTTTAGTTAATAAAAAATTAATTACAAAATACTATTAATAAAAATTTAAGACTATGAAAGAGTCTTTTCACACTTGGAGATCATTCATGTACTTCGCACATGAAATCAGAAGGCCGATGGACTAGCACGCAACGCTAGGAAACAAACGACCTTTGTTGTGCACATGGATGCAGAGCTACCAACTTGATTTACAGAGCCCGTTTGACTCTGTAAAGATCGATGACAAAAAAAAAATTAAGACTCTAAATCATAATAATGAAAAAATTCTGAAATTGTAGATGATTGTGATACATTATTGTAATTTTATATTTGTACATAATAAATAAATTTAGATCCATGTAGAGATTTTTATTAGATATAAAGATGTTATTTTCCTAAAGGAAAATAGTTATTTTTAGTCAAATAACATTAATTAGAGCACAATGGATTCAGTATATGAAAAAAGATCAGTTTTTCTTCTTAGAAATGTTTTGACAAGCGATCTATAAGTGAATATTTCAAACTATGTAAAATATTGACTCATCAACTGGTATTATTTTAAATATAGCTACATGATTTATTGATTATAATAAAATTTATTTTTACTCTTTCTGATTTTACACAAATCAAATCAATGAATTTGTAAATATGTGATAGAATACTGAAAAGTTGTACTAGTTGCATGTGTTATATTAAACCCACTCAGATTTATATATGATAAAATATAAAAATATATAGAATAATGCTATGATTTATCTATATATTTAAGTGTATGAAATGTTCCATTCATTAATGAATATATTGCATATAAAATACCTTTTAAGTAAATTTTAAACTATAAACTAATCAAATTTAAAAGGATCCATGGTATACAGTAAAAATCTATAAACTAATAATAGTGAAACTATGATATTTTATTAATTTACAAGAAGTTCGTTTCATATTTATATATTTTGGAATATAAAAATTTGTAATATAAGAAAATAGTTACTTTGTATATTATTTTATTATATTTATCTAGTATATACGGGATATGTATAATGATAGTTATATTTACTAAATATGCTCAAAATATTTTAATATTTTAAGCAAAACAAACTAGACTCAGATATGAATATAAAACAAATTTGTTTGTGTTTATATAAACTGTACATATATAAAAATTTAATTTTATATTTTTAGAAACTATATTTTATATATTTGTAAATAAATAATATTTTGTTGATTTGCGTTCTATTTTAACCAGCTTAATTCAAAATTGTGTTTATTAATTAAATATTAATTTATAGAGTTCTACTGTATGTAAAAACTAATAAACTGAAATGAAAAGAAAAATGACGATAAAACTCTAAATATAGGATAAAGAATGATAAACCGAAAATAAAGGACTAATGAAATTGGAACTGTATATATAAGTGTGATGAAAAATGTTAATGCGTGTTGAGACGTGAGAGGGATAAATGTCACGGCCAGTTTGTTGGTTACTTATTATGCCAACATTATTAGCCAATCGCGGCTATAGGTCTTCTGTTGCTTATCTTCAAAACTTGGGAGCAAATATTTTTGACGCCTAATAATTGGTTCAGCTAGGGCTGGGCAAAAAATCCGAACCCGAAAAACCGAACCGAACCCGATCCGAAAAAGTAGCACCGAATCCAAACCGAAATTGATTAAATATCCGAACGGGTTCAAAATTTCGGTATTTAAATAACCGAAACCGAACCCGATCCGAACCGAAATATTTTGGGTACCCGAATGTATCCGAAATAAATTTATATAGTTAAATATATACATTGTTTTTATATATAATGTATATTAAAAATATATAAGATACCTTTAAATTTTCCAAAATACTCGGAAAATATATGCAAATAGTCAAAAGTGAATGTTTAAAATAGCTAAAGTATACTGAAAACACCAAAATAGTTAAATATCTATTGATTCTTTATCCAAATATTCAAAGAAAACCAATTTATATGTTAAATTAAGGTATTTTGACATATATGTTATGAAAATTTATATGTAATATATTATCTTTCTTATAGATTTTGAAAATTTAAAGTATATAATAAATTTTGAAAATTTAAAAACATTTTAAATGGGTTATCCGAACCCGAACCGAACCCGCAAAGATCCGAACCGAACCCGAACCGAAATTTAGAAATATCCGAATGGGATTAAAATTTTTGACCCCGAAAACCCGAAACCCGAATGGACTGAACCGAAACCCGAATGGGTACCCGAACGCCCAGCCCTATCGGTACATATCACGANGTTCAGCATAAGGATTAAATAGAATCTGAGTCTTTTGGATTATAAATGTGCAGTAGGAGTCTTCAGCTTTACATGTTGAGATGAAAAGTTTGTTTTCCTCAAGTTCATATATGAGAGATAGAATGACAACTTCAATACATTTTGAAATGAGCTATTTGAATTTATTGGACATGACTACAAATTTGATAGACTGACAAACATTTACAACGAAGATGGAAGTGTTCCAAAAACTATAAAAAGACTTCAAAGATATGAACATAATTCATATTCGTCAGACGTGCTAAAGAAAAAAACAAGAATCATAGACTATATTTTGTTTAATATATATCAGATATAGACATGAAATTGTTTATGTGCAAATCGGTTCGTCTAACCACCACTCGGTTTAATTTATGTGCACTGTTGACAAAAGAAAAAAATAAGTAATTATGTGCACTGTTGACAAAAGAAAAAAAGAAAAGGTAAGTATTTTGATATCGGTTGACAAAAAAAAAGTATAAAAAAGGTATCAATATCTGCTATCATTGAAATGTAAACTCATTTAAGAAAGAAATAGTAAATCCAGGCATCAGTCTTCCATGGACGCACCTGGTCCCCACTGGCCATGTACAGAGAGTTATTGTATATAGTATTTATATAATTTTTATCATCAAAAAGCTAAACAAATCATTGAAATGCAGAAAAACCTTCCATCTTTGTCGAAGATTTATTAATTTAATAGTTATTGTAATACATAAACATAAGATCCAACGCAAAACTTTACTCTCTTTTAGCTCCTAAATCTACAAATAAATTTCATATCACTGCATGTTTAAGCAAAAAAATATCTTTTGCATATTAAGAAAAAGACTTTAACCTAAATTTCACAATGTGGAAATCACAAACAAAACTCAGTGGCTTATGTTAAATTAATCGTGTTCCAAGGCCAGCCTTTGACTAATTTAGCTACATAATGTGAACTAAAGTAAAGACCTTAGGCTAAAATACATCATCTCTTCCCATATCAAATCCATAACCAAACAACTGTCTGAAAAATTGAATACTAATTAATAGCATCGCAGATATCATAAAGTATGACACACAAATCAGCAATGTGACTCAGAGAGGATAATAGTTGCCTTCAGGAGAAAAGGGAACACAAATATTGTCAACAAGTTCACATCATAATGTTAAAACTCACTACCATGGGCTCTCACTTTAAATTCAAATCTTTTTACATTTCTAGACCCAAAAGAATATACTCAAAAGATGGAAATTTTCAGGCAAATACTCTGCTTTTGCTTCAATAGTTGATATTTCCATGGGGGAGATGGATGCCTTAGAGAGCTCAAGACCGCCTCAACATAGGAGACCCATCGGTTGGTTCTTGGAGGAGCTCTCGAGCAAGTCGCACTGGTCTGTCTTGAAGATACGCAATGTCGCTGTTTGGTGCTGTTATGAGATGATGATCTTGTCCTTCTCCATCTGTCTCGTCTGAGAGAGAAGATGCAGCTGATTCTTCTGATCCATCATCATCATCTACAATGGGGAGGTAAAACAACTAGTTTCATCAGAAACCAGACAAGAAGAGGAAAATGCGAGATTCTCTGGAACTAACTGACCAGAGAATTCAAGGGCTTCTGGCTGTCCAACAGTCGAGAGCTGTATGCTTTCTGGAAGGATACAGTTACAGAACGAACCTGGATGAATTCAAGAACAAGCAGACATGTAAACAAACAAGAACCAGCTTAAGAAACAAGCTGGAAGATAGATAAGAGTAGTTATCTTTATCTTACCTACACGAGCCATCCGGTTAATCCATCCGGGAATAGGCTTTCCTGTTACCTGCAAGCACACTTCTTCAGTGAAATGGTTACAGTTCTTGGCAATCAAATGGTATGTGTCCCCATGATACTTCCTCGAAAGCTTCTCCATGAACGAGCGGAAATCTGAGGGAGACATGCTTGTGGTTCCCAGCAAGACTGACCTCCTAAAGATGAAACCTGGACAGTTCCTAGGTTCAACTTCAAACACCCCACTGCTTGAGTACTCGTGAGCACCATATCCATATTCGAAACCATGAGCTAGTAAGGAGGAATACATAGCAACGTGAAAACAACAACTCATGTTAGATAAGCATTTACCAACAATAAAAGCCCTAACTCCAGAGAAAATACAAATATAACTCATTAGGCAAGTACTAAATGTTTCACATTCCTTCAGTACATATTCATTACAAACCCAAATCCTAATAATGCAAAAAAATATTGTCTGAAGAACCAATACATTGTTGCCTAATCAATATATCGAGAACAATTGAGAAGCGTCTTGGTATCATGATAAATGTGTTGTATATTAAAGCAAAGAGACATAAGACTTAACAAACAACATTGTGGAGAAAGAAGATTTGATTACAGAAGAAGGCAGAAAACAATTTACCTTCAATACCAGAGTGAAAGATGCCAAGACCAAACCAATAGAGATAATTGTTGACAGGTGTTAGATCATAGACGTTGAGATACACAGGCGTGAGAGCAGAGTCTACAACCATCTCTTCAACCTCCTTCTCCTCAGATGAACATAAGCTTGAGCTCAATCCAAGCACACGCATTTTACACAGATCCACCAAACAATCACTGTCTCTCTTCCCAATACAAATCCAAAATCAAACAATCATGACCTCCCTCCTAAAATCTCTGCAAAAGAAAAGAAAAAGACAAGTACTTTAAACAACCCGTTCTTCCGCAAAATCAAGAAATCTGAATTTGTGACATTGGGATCCGAAAAAGGAGTTCCTTTTACGGGTTAATGAGAAGAGATCAAAGTAACCCAATAATCAAAAACCTGAATTTCGATAAAAATGGGAAGCCTAATCATACGAAGAACCCTAACCTAACGCGTAAGAATCTGGGGAGAGGGAGATCTAATCCGTAGAGAGAAGATGAGCGAGCTTACGTAAGAATCTGGGGATCGGAGATTAGGGAAAAGGACGATCTCTTTTTTTTTTTGTTTCTTACAGGTTGATTGAGCTGTCAGAAGGGAAAGAGGAGAGGGAGAGAGAGTCGGAGGACAATGCTGCGTTAATGTAATGATGTGGTAAGGATTTCATTTTAAACCGAAATGTTAATTAAATTTGTTTCGGTTTTTGAAAATTATCATCTATCCTATTAAAAGTGAAGTACAAATGAAAAATAATCCTCATTTCTTCTCATTATTTACAACAGAATGCCACTGGCATTAAACACAAATTTTTGCTTAATTATTTAAACTAACATTTCACGTAAACCTTAATGACAAGGCCCATTCCGTTTTTTTCCAACTTTTTATGGGCTATGTCTTATGTCTAACCATCACTAATCTCTAACCATAAAATTAGATTCATATTCATATTTTGCATAACCACCAACTTAATATACACATAAAATCTTTAAAACCAAATTGGAACAAGAGTTTGTATAATCCATTGCCAAATTAACATATGAATACCCTAAATGCCAAAACAAACATATGTCATTAATCTATATTATTAAAACTGAAATACAAATTAGGTTTATTTGGAAATATGAATAACAATTTTAAAAAGATGTTTGTTTGGACATTTGCACAACATTTAAAAAATAGGTTTTTTGGAAACATGAATAACAGCTTTTTAAAAAGTTTATTTGAAAACATGAATAACAGTATAAAAAAAATATAATATTGTTTGAAAACATAAATAACAGTATATTAAAAAAATAATGAATTTATGTTATTAAGAAAAATTATAAATCTATTATATGATGAGAACCTATATATTTGTGCCAATTTTAAAATATACAAAAATAAACTAATCTAATTATCTAAAAATATCATTTATATAAAATAATCATACAACAAAATTTAAACGTTAGATATATATATATATTTAAAATTAAAATAATAATTTAAAATTGATTTATAACTAAAATTGATTCAAAATATACATATATTCAAAAAATTATTTTTACTAAATTTTTTTCCAATACACATTATTAAAAATGTTTTGAATATATATAAGAAAAATACAGTATAAAGTCAAATTTCATATACCAACTTAAATTATGATTTTATATTTCACATTAATTTTAAAAATATAATATACGTGATTATTTATATGATAGTACATATAAAATACTATTAGTTATATATTTCCTCTGTTTTTAAAGGAAAAAAGGAACATATTGTGAAATTTAGGGGTGGGCGTTCGGGTACCCATTCGGGTTCGATTTGAGTCTGTTTGGGTTTCATGTTTTCGGGGTCAAAGATTTCAGTCCCACTCGGATATTTTTAAATTTTGGTTCAGATTCAATTTGGATCTTTGCGGGTACGTTTGGGTTCGAATAACTCATTTAAATTATTTTTAAAATTCATTATATACTTTAAATTTCTCAAAACTATGAACAAAATTATATATTACATATAAATTTGAATAACATATGTCAAAATACCTAAAGTTAACATATATATTGGTTTGATTTAAATATTTGGATAGAGAATCAATCATTATTTTATGTATTTTTGGTGTTTTGAATATACTTTAACTATTTTAGATATTTACATTTGACTATTATATATATTTTCAATTATTTAAACCAACTTAAAAGTATCATACATATTCTGGATGTTTTTATATACATCAAATCTAAAATAATATTATATAAGTTTATAAATCTATTTTAAATACATTCGGGTATCCGAAATACTTTGTTTCAGATCGGATTCGGTTTAAGTTCTCTAAATACAAAATTTTTGAATAATTTGGATATTTAATCAATTTCGATTCGGGTTTGATACTTCTTTTTAGATCGGGATCGGTTTAATTGTTGGACTCGAGTTTTTTTGTCCAACTCTAATATTGACGTGAAAAATAAATAACAACATATTTTATTTAAAAATATACCCGCACGGGCGTGCGGGTCAGAATCTAGTATTATTTATTTGAGTTTTTTTTTTTTTGAGTTGACTGACTAATAAGGAAGGCTTCTCAAGTGTTTTATTTTTTTGAAGAACTGTAACTTATAAGATCGTGATAGAAAAAGTTAGTCTAAAAGACTTTCAAGTTTTCTTTAAAGTTCTACAAAGATCTACCTATGTTCTGTTTTCTTATAATCGAAATGTTGAAGGAAAAAAAAGAAACGATGAAGGAAAAAACTCTCGTTCAAATCACTACATGGTGGTCCAGTGATAAACGCTAACGAAGAAGCGTCGACATGCGGTGGCCACCGGAGCTAATGTTAAATCGCAAGAATACATGGATTACTGTCGGTTTCGTGGAATTAGTCTGGGCGAAACCTAGAATACTCACGGTTATCAAAAAAAAATCCTCATTTAGTTAAGATGCAGAGAATTTAGATGAAAAGTTACAAACTAGTTGGAAGCGATAATATAAAACAAAACAAAAATGTAAAGGAAATATGTAATCGAGATTTGATTTTTTTCTTTAACTCAATAAATCATATGTAATTAAGACATTTTTTTATATATTTTTAGATCTTATGATATAACCAACCGAGACTGTTTTGCATCATTGAAAGCTTTACATCTACACTATGATTTCCATATTTACTTTAAAAAGACTAGAAATTTTGTTGGAATTCTAGAACGTGGAAACTTGCCAAGCATATGATACTTGTGATTGTTTATGAGAATGTATTACAATAGAGATGTAGGCTAGTAATACGTGGCTAGTCTAAATCTATTTTTGTGGATACTAGGATATCTTGTATAATTCGGAGAAAAGAGATTTACCAAGCTTAGTCGTAAAATAAATTAAACATTTGTCACTAAATATTTTTAACCATTTATCACCAAGTTATCTTAGTTATTCACCAAATATATTTATCACTAAGTTGATTTAACTTAGTTATTAAGATAGTTTAATCTCCAAATTTATTTGAATAAATTAATCTGTCATCAAATAGATTTAATTTAATTATCAATTTAGTTAAAGCCTTTAAAACCTTTTCATTGACCAAAAACAGCTTCAACATTTTATTCGGTCCATTTTATCTTATACTCCCTCCATTTCATAATGCAGTAGAACCTTTATATATTAATAATGTTGGAACTTTAAAATTTTGTTAATTTATAGAGATATTAATTTACAAATGTCTTTTTATTTAGATTTTTTATTTTAAGATATATTTATTCTAGAATAGGAAAAATATTTGATTTTAGTGTATAGACATTAATTGTTATTTTTATTTTCAATTTGAAATTTATATTAACTTTATTATATTATTGCATGTATATAATATATATTGCATAGAACTTAAATAAGGTTTTAGATATAATATTACTTAATATCATCAAAAACATATTAAATGTTAAGAAAATATAAAGATAATTCAATTGTGAATATAAAATAAACAATATAATAATAGGTTCTTACTTATATAAAATATGTATACATATAAATTATTAATTTATAATTTTAATAGGACTATGTATTTACATAAAATTTTTACTGGGGGCAAATTACAGATAAACATAGAAATTAAAGATAGTACATGATTTTAGTAAGGGAAGATCACTAAAATATGAGTAACATTATAAAGAATTTAAAAATTTTATGGGTGCAAGTGCCACCTCCTTGCGTCACCTAGATTCGCCAACTGTCAAGGAACTTGTTGTTAATTAGAGTGAGGAGAGGGTGCTCTTGCGTACCCATACCCAAAGTTTGAGAATAATGGAAACACAAACATTAAAAAAAAAAAATTAATCACTTTTTCTGAATAAAAGTTTGCAGCATAATTTAAAATCTGACATATCAACCAGTATTAGTTTGATCATCTTAACCAGTGTTGTTAAAACCGGACCGGCAAGCGAACCGGATTTTGTTGGGTCATGGGTCAATGTGGTTCGACCGGGTTCGTTCCAGGTTTGATTAGACTAAACTAAATTTAATGATATTTTGAATACGTATATTCTTATAAAGATAAAGATCATATCAAATAAAATATTTCAATAACCATAATGTTTAGAAATTTTTAAAAAATAACAAACTAAAAATGTAATAAAAGTAATAGAACAATGTAATAGTCCAAATCTCAAATCAATAGAAAAAACATATTTAAATTTTATTTTTCGGGTTTTTGTCACTCCAAATCTTCTATCACCTTTACAAAAATTATAGACACATTAGTTAAAAATTTATACTATGAAACAAAATTAAAAATTATACCATGATTGAGTTCTTCAAATCTAAGTTTTTAATTCTTAAAATCTTCGAAACAAAAACAATACTTTGAGAAGTAGATACCTTGTGAGTTGCAGTCTTGCATAGACGTCAAAGACTCAAGAGAAAAATATGAGACGGCTTTACCTTATTAATCTGAATCATATTTTTATTTTAAAAATGAAATTTTAATTGTTTTATTAATAAATTTTTGGTTTATACAAGAACCAGGGTTTAGCCGGTTTGTTGGGTAGCCGGTTCACGGGTTTTTAACGGTTCGATAGGGGTTCGGTTGAACCTGGTCCGACCGCCGGTTCGGTCCGGGTTTAATAACACTGATCTTAAGAGTACTGCGTGCTGCATAAGTTACCATGATAGTCCCTTTCAAATGTGAGATAAATATATTGGGGTAAAGCTTCGATATCATGCCAAATAAAGAATGCAAGTTTTTGCTAAAATGCAAGTTAACAACATACATGTTTTGTCACATCTTCATGCAAACTCTCCAAGCCTTTTCTTCCATGTCTAGCCGCTATTTAAAACAATTTACTGGAATAATATAGTTCATCTTCAGATAACTAAAATTTAGAAGCCCACTGCCAGTTCTCAAGAGCTGTCTCAAGTCTCTTAATACTCTGCGTCTTGATTATATGAACTACAAAGAGAGACGCATGTGTTTCTTCTTAACCTTTTATCTGGCTGCTCTTACCTTGAAATTCTTTTGGTCAGACGATTTGGCCATGCTTCCAAATCATGTAAGCTTGTGTTTGCATGAAAACTTTTTTGAAAGAGAATTGTTTTATTTTTATTCGGTTATTTCTTACAGTCTTTTTAGGCCAGCTCGGTTTAACTGGTTAATTCTGAAGACTGCAAATACAATTGGAGCGGGAGATGGAATTTGCAGAGGAGCTATTACTAGTATTTACTTTACTGAAGAGTGTTCAGATAACAACATACATTACATGGAATTATATATACACAGAATCTTATCACTTGACTTTTGTTCCGGTCCGGTTTGATCCGGTTATTAATAAAATTCAGCTGTACAGTTGGAGTGGGAAGGATCATCATCATCAACAACGTTGTAGTAGAGAGAAGAAGGTCTGCCATCAAAAGCAGAGACAAGTCGATGAGGAGAGAGACCACAGTAACGATGTCTTAATCTCGCTTCACATATTTCAATCACTCTCTTAAACATTTTGTCTCCTTTTATCATTGGTTGCTCCACAAACTCCGTCAATGGCATCCACTGAAACAACAACAAAACATAACCATGAAGAACATATCAGATTTGGGACGAATTACGAATTATCCTGTTTTTATGTAATACGTGTGATCTGACTGCAAGATTCCTATTATGATGATTACCTTAGCGGCTTTGATCTCAAGGTTGTCGATGCTGATCTTATCAGAGAGTGGCTTCAACATACAGATGAAGAACAGATCAGACTTCTCAAATGCGACGTTGTGTGCATGTCTGAAAGCTATAACCTCTAAGAAATCTGTATCTACCTTAAGAACACAACACAATAACCAATATATGGTTATGATCTTGCAAATTTTTAATTGAAATCATTCTAATGTTTTTCTTTTTTAATTTAGTTACCCCAGTTTCTTCCTTGACTTCTCTTACAGCTCCAGAGAAGATCTCTTCTGATTCATTAATAAATCCAGTTGGCAATTTCCATAGACCTGTATTCGATGAAGTACAATACTTTTCTTGCACCACAAGCACCTAATAAGATGAAACTTTTTATCAGATAACTCTCAAGGATAAGATGTTTTAATTTGGTTTCAGTTTTTCAGATTCTTAAATAATAATAACGATTTTCATATTTTATACCTCTTTATATTGGTTCAAGACAAAGCCTCCAACACCAACTTGATGTGAAGCATTTCCAGGAAGCATACAAGGCTCCTCCTCTGGTATCCAATAAGTTAACATCACATATCCTTTCTCTGCATGATGATATTCAAATCCTTCCTGCAAAATCTCAGTTTATAATCATTAACTTCCTTATTAAAAAAAAATCTCTGCTTAAACACATACAAGACAAATCAAGATTCTTATTGCTTACCTTTACAGCAACTGGGACTAACTCAGATTGTTCCACAGGTAACTTCAACCAAACTCCCTTCTTTCCCTACAAATATTATTTGAAAAATTGATTAAAAGATAATGACTTATAAGGAAAATGGTTTTAGATTTTCAGGGTTTTTTAATTAGCTTTACCTTTCTTCTCCAATCCGAGAGAGAGTTTCTAAGCATTGCTGTGAAAGCGTTAGGGTTTGATGGTAATTTGTCATGATCAACTACTACTCCACCATACTCATCATCAAAAGCATCAAGTAAAAATCTTTCTTTAACCGAACTGATTCTGTTTTTTAGGGTTAATCCATTCATCTTATAATCTGAATCTGCAGTTGCAGCTAAGCTTTCTCCATAAACATATTGGCTCTTTGTACTGGAAACACTTGAAGACATTGCCCTTGATCCTACAACTTCTCATCCAAATAATTAAAAAAAAAAAAAACTAATTTAACTTCAAGAAGTTACTGAGTGTAGATTCTTGTGAAGAGGAAGTAATGTGAAGGTATCAATTTACCTTTGGAGTGGCAGAACTTGGGAGATATTGTAACACCAGAAAATGGTTGTCTGAAACTGTGCATAAACCCCAAATGTGTTCTTCTCATGACAGTAACCTCAGAAAGGGAAACAGAATCCATTGGAGGTCAAGAAAATCTTGAGTTCCTCTATGTGGAAACGAAAAAATAGTTCTCCAAGAAAGCAAATTGATTAAAGAACTCAGATATTTGTTTCCTTTCTTGCATAAGAATGAAAAGGAGCTGAGGAAGGAAATGAAGAAGAAAGAGGAATGTGTTTTGAGAGTAATGAGAGATTTTTTTGAGGACACGCTTATAATGTGTGGTGTGAAGCCAAGTGGTGGTTAAGTGAGATATGAGAAAAAGAAAGAGAGGAACAGTTCAAATATCTTACATCAATGACAAAATACACGTGGTTTCTTCGAGCTACGATTTCAACCGACCCGAGAATACCAGCGTGAGATATTTTTTTAATAAAAGTTAGGGTGAGATACACAGATGTATGTATATATATTATCTTTCACAATCACCGAAAATGATTATTTAGAACGTTTATGGTTAAATTTCGATATAAATATCTAAAATCTAGTAATTTGCGTTTATAGATTCTTATAATTTGGAGTGATGGGAATACTAATTTGCTTCAATATCTAATTAACTTGTCTTCTTTAAATACTCATCTTATAATATATCTGTCCTTACCAAATTTGCCGTTCACTGTTTTCTGGAAACTGCTTGCACTAATGTAATAACCACGTGGTTTGAACTTGGAAGAAAAAAAAAGTTCATGACCCATTGACCTATGGAAGTCCATAAACATTCCGAAGCTTTTGGATGAAAAAGAACTATTGTAAACCGACGCACTAGTGTGCCATGTTAATGAAGTTATTGTACCAAACCAAAAATAAATAAATAAACTTTGCAGGAAAAAGGAATCAATGGTTTGGTAGCAGAGAATCTTTTTAACAATTTCAAGAGAGTTGTCTGTACGAAGGAATCTTCAGGAGTGTCCAAGGTTATGGATAATCGGATATATATTGGTGATCCCTCTAGTCTTCATCAAGCTTCTTGCAATCTCGTACGTTGATTAACCGGAGCGTGTATCTCATGCAATAATCGCGAAGAGTGGGATAATAAAGCATCTGGTTGTTGCGAAAGCTACGTGGCCATGAGTTAGCTCCCTTGGCCTTTCTGTAATAATTGTTTATAAAAAAATTAGTGAAATGTGTTTTTTTTCTTTTTCCTTTTTAGTGAAATGTGTTTTATTTCATTCGGATTTCGAATTTGTAGTTTTGTGTCTCGAGTAGGATTTTTGAGAACTCGGTATCCACTGTATACACTACCTTTGACATCGGATAACACTTTCCTTGATTAATTGATGTATACAGAGATTTTTACAAACTTTTATAGGTATACAAAGACTTACTAATTAGTTTTTACCGTAAAAATGCATATAAACAACAGTGAGATAGTTTAATTAAACACAAGGTGGTAGTTTAATGGTAGGTAAGCTTGGATTGCTAACTAATCCAGGTTCGAAGGCACTCCAATCCATCTGGAGTGAAGTCCATTTATCCATCTTTGTGGAGATTAATCTATAGGTTTTTCTATAAAGATTTAAAAAAAAAACTAAAACAGTGAGATAGTGATGGAAACAAAACAATGATGATGGCTTTTTTAGGTTTACGTTTACTACGATTCGGACGGATAGTGATTATGGAAAATGATGACGTTTGAAGAAATGAAATGCAATAATTGAAAACCATGGAAGATTAGGTCATCTCCACGTAGGATAATTAGGTAACCTGATATGCTTGATGATTCACGTTCATGATAATATTTTGTCTCTTTCCATTACAATTTTAGTATGTTTGGATAATGATGCAAAACACACATGATTCGTGGTCGGGTTTTATAAAGGTGAAATCTACATGGATATTAGCAGGATGACGTACCCTTCTTACCTGATTGTTATTATTAACATACTGCCTATATAACATTACTGGATTTAATATGTAATTGAATTAGTGGTCGAAGCAAACCCACAAACTTCACGTATTTTGTTGACAAAGTTTCTTAAGAAACTAATGTTATTGCATTTTTTATTATTTTGTATGTAATATTTGGGTGACTACATGATGGAATGTAGGAAATGCTTTCAAACCAGAGCACATACAGAATAAGCAATAGTTTAGAACTCTGATTTTTTAAAAGGTTTTTTTCAGTTGAAAAAAAAATAAAAATTGCTCTAAAAATAAACACATTACTCAAAATTTGAGTAGGGTCTATTATAGACATGGGCCGTCCCTGTTGAACCCATGTTATTTAGCAACTCAAAGCTTGCATGCTACTAAAGCCTAGAAACTCATTAGGTGTCTCTTATTTTTTTTTAAATAGTATTTAAGGAGAAAAGTTGAATAAGAGATTTAATTAAAAACCTTGAGATTTTATGTCCTCCATTGCAAGTCTCTAATTTAAGGTTTCATAATCTTCCCATGAGAGCATGAACTTATTTTGTATGGTGAGAAGAGGGAAAATATGGTGAGAAGGATAGAAAATGAAGTTTGTTTGATCAAATGTGTTGCTCGTTTTGTATGGTTAGAAGAGAGAACATGAACTTGTTTTATATATAGATTGTGGTGGTCACAAGGTTACAAAAGGTCCGTGAATACACTACACTACTAAACAAGCAAAAGACAAGACTAGAGAAGACAACACAAGTTACAAGGTTACCATAATTGAAAGCTTCTTCCACTCTCAATGCTCCTGAAAGTCACAAGAACAAGACAGAGAGATGAAATCAGTATCAAGAACAAGACAGAGACATAATATCTATATGAAGAACAAGACATAATCATAACAAGAACACAAGTTATTTTTACACACAAAATATTTTAATAAGACAGAGCAGATGAAAGAGAGAAAGACTAACCTGTGATGCTACGTATTCCGTTGTCCAATGACTGTTGCTCATCTCTCTTGATCCATCCATCTGAACACACAAAGACAGGAAGGTTTCAGACACGACATGATTAATAAACAAAGACTGTGACATTTAAATTTGCACACAGAGACAGAACATGATTAATAAACAACCTGTATTGATGAACCTTCCTCAGCTCTCTTTCCACTGAACATATCAAATACGAGTTGATCCCTTCATCTCACCACACAAAGACAGAAACACAAAAAATAGTAATCACCAAAAAGAACCCAAATCTAGATTGATAAACTTGCAACAAACAAAACGAGAATGACTCAATATATTTTACACCTAAAGCCAACAAAATGAACAGACAGAAAACATTATCAAAATTGATAAACTTGCAACAAAGATATCACAACTGATCAAAGCCACATGTATGATTGAAGAAGATGCAACAGAAGCTTTACCTGAGCGCGGAGAGCCATCGACAGAGAGCTCCGTCGCTGTTTACGAGAGCCACCGCCAGACCGAATCGAACCTACAAACAAATAAAAACTTCCGATCAGAACAAGAAGTATAATCTAAAACATGCATGATTGAAGAAACAACAATAGTCATCGACGAGCAACGGAGAGACAGGATTCCGTGTCGTCGACCAGCCACGGAGACAGGGAGTACCGCTGTTTCGTCGAGGAACCACGGAGAGAGAGAGAGAGAGAGAGAGAGACAAAATCACCTTTGAGAGAGAATAGAAGATGGAGAGGTTTCGGAGAAAGAGAGAAAACAGAACCAGAGCACGAAACCAAAGCCACGCTCATCCTCCTCTCTCCTCTCACTTTGCCTACACGTGTCACTAATAACCGTCTCTTCCTTACCCCAAATAAGGAACGCCTCTTCTATTTATTTCTGTTTTTGATTTTCTTTTAAATCATAATTAGCATAAGAACCCCACTAAATACGACCGATAATGATACTCTAAGAGAGCACACCATTCCAAGTTTATATGAAGGAAGGTTCCGGCATCAAACCATAAGAAGAAAAAAATTATCGGAAAAAAGATTAAAAAAAAATGTTGACCAGACCAAGTCAAACTATCAGTTTGTGGAACAAGAAAGGCCTAAGAGAGCACACCATTCCAAAAGATGTTATATGATTATAGGGCGGTTGTGTCTGCTGCATAAATTCATGATCAAACTGACTGGAAACTGCTAGAAAATGGAAGAGAAATATATCAAAGTTGTTACAGCTTGTCGTGCCTAAGTTGCCCCGAGTAAGTAAATCCAAGTAATTACTACCATAATCTTGATTACAAAAGGTTGTTCAAAGGCAGAGGAGTTGGCCAACTGCCTCACAGCAGACAAACATCTCTAAATTCAAGACACATTTTTGTAACTGGGAACACTGTTTCCATTTTTTGAGAAGCAGATACATACTGATAAGGAACACAGCTTAAGACAAGAGAGATATAATTTTGATTCCAATACACCAAACAAAATGCCCTCCTCACTTACTGCTCTCTAACAAACTCCAAAATCACAACAAAATTATAAAAAATGAGAGTGTTGTTGAATCAAAGCACAACATCTAGAGATTTCGTAATGTAAAAAATAGGAGCAATCGAAGCATGATCGCACCACCACTGATCAATTCTACCCCAAATCTGACATCCTTTGCGTCTTTCCAGTGAAATCTCCGCACAACAAATCTCCCCAATGATTTCTCGGCTACGAAAAAACAAAACCAGTTTGCCAGCGTAATTACTAGTAGTCACTCCCAAAAAACAACCAACACGTCTCGTCCAAGCCGACAAATCATCCAAACCTTTCACCACTACCCAACACTTGCGCTCTGGATCATACGCTCTCAACTTGCCAGACCAATCGTAAAAGTACAAAACATCATCAACAACACACGCGTTCTCATCATCCTAGTAGTTCAAACTCACCACCTCGTCCGTTTCCCTTTTGCTTTCCTTTGGGTCGTAAGCAAAGTTATCCTGAAAACCCCTCGCGTACAACTTACCACCCATCACCACCAAGCTTGTATACGCATCCACGTCATTATCATACAACTCCATCCCTGGCATTGTCACCCATGTTTGTGTTTGTGTGTCGAACACCACCATCGCCTTTGACTTTGAACTGATACACCCAATTACATAGATTCTCCCGCAGATGACGTCAGCGGCTGTATTAGACATGGGGACAGGCATCCTCGGGAGATGCTGCACAGTGTGGGATGTACAATCGATGAAGAATGAGTTAATCTCACAAAACACATATATCCTTGAACCCACAGCTACATAGCTTCCACCACGAGGCATATCAGGAAGCCCTGGGATTAGGACCAAGCAGGGGCTGTCCTTGTCTTTCTCTTTCCGGCGAAACGTATACAAACGGTTATGCCCGTTGTCCGAGTCAAAGAGGACAAGATAGATACAATGCTCAGTGCAACCCAACGAAGATCGTCTTGCGTATATCTCACGCGACGAAACGAGTGACCGGAAGTGCTTTGAAACGAGGGAGACTCTTGGATAGTCTCGTCTCGGTACACGCGCCAAGATGTCAACCACGATGTCCTCTGGAAGTGATGTAATCGGAGACGACGACGAAGGCGATTGATTCTTCTCTGCCCAAGACATGTCTAGATCGCAAAACCCTAATCACCGAGAGAGAGAGAGAACCAAAATAAATAGTTGAGTTCTTTCCTCTTATAGCTTATGCTATGCGTCTCGTAAACCAGCTCTCAGTTTAAAACTCTAACCGGCTTTGGTTTCTCTGAATCATAGTCTGATTGAACCAATTTTCTGACCACCAGGAATTTCTTTTTTAATTCCTTTTAAATTGTAAAAACGAATAACATTTTTTCACTTCTTACATAGTTCCATTCAGTGTCAAAAAAAAGATTTGCACATTTATACATCCAAAAAGTAATCAAAATCTCCTTGGAGCAAAGTTGTGTTTCAAAATCTCCTTGGAGCGCCCATGGAACCATCACTTCATGCCGGATGGTTCTAGCCTGCAACGAATTCTGCTACTACAAGCAATCTTCCAGGTCACTGACCACTTCAAGCTTTGCTGCCTACGATTCTCGCTGCACTAGACTAGAATTTAGTGGTTAGCCTTGATGTCAATGATATGTGACCTAGAAAGCCCTCATACCAATGAACATGCTCCACCACTAATAAAGAAGTTTCATCTATAACTGATTGTATTCTTTCCCATCTGAAGACTCCATCTCTACGTATTCTCCGCGTACAGAGTTTTTTTCTTCCACTGCCACAAAGCACATAACACATGTGAATATTTATTGAGAACCAGTTAGAGACTGAGGGAACAAGTCTAAGTAAACTGATGATCTTTTTTCCAGAACACCTAACCAGATAGACCACGTTGTTTAGTAGTTGAAAGACTCTCAACTCTCAGTCTATGGCTAATTATAATAGAGCTAAGAGATGTATTTGTGTGATGTCTGCTGATGTTTTAATATTGTTTTGAAAGATTGATCTGGCCATGTCTCCACTGAGCAAGCTTGGTCTTGTTCAAGCCGTTATTGTTGCTGGTACTAGGAGCTTTTGCCATTATTGGTCTTGTTCAAGCTCAGGATCAACAAGGTATCCACTTCTTATATTAATGTTTTGTGTCTCAATCATTTTGTGCTTGAAATATTTCTATTCTTTATGATTTCATGTCTCTTGTAACTTCTAAATAAAATACTTGCATTGAAGAATATAAATGTTTGNATGTATAGCAAATCGTTTAAAAGATATACATACAAAGTAGTTGTTAGTCATATATTGCAACATTGTAGAATTGAGCTGAGTTCTTGAAAAACATTCAAACAAATAAAATTTAATGAGATAAATAAAAGAAACAAAATTTAAGATGAGGAAAATGTATTTGACAAACGATTGGGACATAGGTTCCGATTGGTAATGGTTGTAGCTTCAAAATTATTGTTGTAGAAAAAAAAATATGTAGACGTTTTACTATAGCTTTAGATTTTAATGCTGTAAAATTTTATGGAAAGCAATAAAAATCGATTTGGATATTTGGCTCTGCAGAGCACTTCTACAGCTGTAGGTTATTTCAAGAGCTGTGGTTTAAAAAAATAAATTAAAATTTGATTGCTCTGATTTTGGTGCTTTAAAAATAAATAGGGCTGTGGAGAGCACCCACAACCACTACTAATCACACTCATAATCACCAATATTTTTGATAGAATTGAACAAATTATAATTTTCTAACTCTAATCCCCTTTCACACAAACTTAATGATGTTCCGGAAAAGGAAAATGTATGTTTCGGTTTTAGAAACATATGAAATAATGGGGTTGACTTATCTTTGGCTTTTGTTTAACATGTACATCCACTAAGATATGACATTCAAAAATATAATCCACTAAAATATATATTCAAAGGGGTTTCCCAATAACTATATAAAAGTTTATTTGTAAGCATTTGATATTGCTGTCTCTATGCATTTTTTCAATTCTATTTATTATATATTTTTTCAATTTAATTATAACTCGAACTATATTACAAATATACAAGAAAAAAAGACACCATGCAAACTACGATTTACTACTTTGATTTATCGTGTTTAAATATATAACACAACATATTAAACATGTTTATATCAATAAACTGATGTAGAATATATACAAAATATTAAGTACATAATAAAATTAAAATCAAACTCTCACACCGCGCAAGACGCGGGTCTCATCTAGTTAGATGTTACTTTATCGCAGAGCACAACATATTGTTTTTTTGTGTGAAAATGAGCACAACATATTGTTGTTACTTGTTATATAAAAGACAACTTCAGTTAAGAGTAGCAAGTACAAATTAAACTAACAAACCACTAAAATTGAGTAAAGCTTAATTGTCGTTTTTTTTTTAGTCAAAAAAAAAAAACAACTCGAGCAAAATATTCATCTGGATCCCACTATATATACGAAAATTCACATACAATACATATACTAGTCTCTAGAGTTCATGAAAAAAATATTTTTACTATTTAAAATGTTTATAGTGATTCCATGCTCTATTATACCAATTTAATTAAATTGATAAAGAAAGTTATAACCTCCCGTGTTATTCAGCAAAAATTATAGAAACATCTATTGTTTGATCCCCTCATGTAAATATTCTTTTTGTTACTTAATGAAATTTGAACAAAAAAATGGGTTTCAAATATTTAATCAACTACCTGATGCGATACTATAGGTTGGCCTGGAACCTATTTATCCAGAACTTCTAAAAATAAATAAAGGAAAAAATATGAGCGCGTCATTCAAACTTTATATAAATGTATGAATAACCCAAGGCCCATTAAAGAGAGTGCACTTATGCCTATTAGCAGGCCCACCAACATTCTTGTGTTCACTATAGTAACAAAAACAGGGAAAACTAGGGGTGGGCATTTCGGTTTAGTTTCGGGTTCGGTTTGGGTTCGGTTTGGTTTGGGTAATTTGGGTTTTATAAAACTCAAACCAATTAAAACCAAAGTAGCTTTGGTTTGGGTTCGGTTTGGGTTTAATTCGGTTCGGTTCAGTTTGGTTTGGTTTAGATTTAGTTCGGTTTACATTATTATGGTCTAGTTTGGTTCGGTGTAGTTCGGGTTGGTTATAAAATATGAAGGCATCAGTTTTATACTTTTATTAAAAAGTAATCAACCCATAAACAATAGATTGAGAATATAAAAACTTATGCTACATGATTTTATATATAATAGTATTATTTGAATCGTATTTATAATTTTTTTTTAAGATATGGAAGTTATGAAAAAATAAAAAACGAAACTTTAACTAAAATTTACAATATGTTAATACGTATATATATATCATATATATTTTTACTATATATATTAGATTATCGGTTTGGTTTGGTTTGGTTCGGTTTAAACCCAAACCAAACCAAACCGTTCGGGTTGAGTAAAACATGAACCAATTGGGTTACATAAAAAACACGGTTTGGTTTGGTTCGATTTAACTTCGGTTTGGTTAGTTTGGTTTGGTTCGGTTTGAGTTTTTTTGCCCACCCCTAGGGAAAACGGTAGGGAAGAAGAAGAAGTTCATCGTTAAATAGATTCAAATCTAAAATAACACTAAACTGTACATAGATATGGCCATGGAAGAAGTATTTTTCAGGATAAATGGCTTTCACTTTCGCCATGTAATTTACGAAATACGAAGAGGTCTACGCACATACGCCACGGTCGTTTTGAGCAGCTTATCCATTTATTTTTATTCGAAGAGAAACTTAATCGACTCACCAAATCAATTATCTATGAATTATTCTGACAGAACCAAGGTCATGTATTTATTGTGGGAACAAAATCTACTTACCCCGGTCAAAATTACAAGTTGGAATTATAATTATTTTAGTACGTTTTTAACTAAGTTCTTCAACGTGAATGGCATTAAATGATAGGATAGTCCTATGTATGAAACGCAAAACTCGATTCCTTGGTCTTCTTTGAATGAAATAAATTAGTATTATTATTGTAGTATGAAGAAAGAATGAACAAATATGAACACATGTATTGACGTCTGTGGTTAGCATGCACTGCACACCACCGCCAACACTTTAATTAGAAGAAAGAAAACAAAACTCAAACAACGGTCAACTGCGAATAACCAAACGATGGATGAGGAGATAACGGCGACAAAAGCGGAAAGTTAAGAAACCCCGTTAAGTCCCAATCGCAGAACTCCGTCAACTTACAAGCCTCGTTACCGTCAACGCTTTGTTCCGTCTTCAACACCTTCTCTACCACCGCCACATCCTCCTCATCGTCTCTCTTCCGTTTCTTCTCACCGTCGGCCGCGTCGAAGCGTGACTTCCACTTCCCGATCTCGAGCGGGAAATTCAGAATGGCCTTGGATCCTCGCAGTCTAAACGCCGCTTCGTCGTAAGCTCTAGCCGCTTCAATCGCGGTATCAAACGTCCCGAGCCAAATGCGAGATCCGCGTTTGTTCGGGTCTCGAATCTCCGACGCGAATTTCCCCCATGGCCTTTGTCTCACTCCCCTGTAATGCCTTTGCTCTTCCGCCTCCGGTTGAATCGGTTTAGTAACTTCCGGTTGCGGATTAAATTGAATCCATTCGGTTTTGGTTGGTACGGAGATCTTCAGTGGCGGTTTACGGTTGGAATTCGAATCGTCTGAGGAGGAGGCACACGGGATTTGAGTTTTAAATTCCGGTTCAAATTGATTTCCGGTTTGAAATGTTGGTTTAAAGTCGAAATCAGAAACAGAAACTTCTGTGTTGAATTCAAATGGAGTCGAAATCAAATCCATGAATCTCGGCGTCGAGAGATCGATGATTTCAGGTTTGATCTCTGATTCAGAGAAATCAACTGGAGCTGATGATGATCTGAAGATGATGGAAGAAGAATCGGAGCTAGATTCAGTTGATGCTGATTCGTGTATCGTCCGTCGATCTGTAGCCACGGGAGAAGCCACGTCAAGAAGATGCTTCTCGATGAACCAAAGTGCAGAAGACACTTCGCTAGTGTTGGCCATTGATATAATTCTCAGTTTCAGGTAATGATTAAGGTCGTGAGAGTTGAAAGAAAACAGAGAAGGAAGAGGGAGATGATCTGAGTAGAGAAGAGAGTGGAAACATGTATTTATATATACTATACACAAGAACCATCCTCGCAGGAGACTTTTTCAAGGGTGGTTGTGAATAAATTTGAATTTAATTAAAAACATGAAGGGCCAACGAACCATCCTCTTGTTTTAAAAATTTTAAACTAATATTAATCAGGTGTAAAAAGGAGTACCACTTGATAGCCTGTTTCGTGGACTTTGAGCCGTTGGATTGGATGGCCGATTCATCTAGTCGACATCGTAATCCTTCTGTTTTGCACTGACTAGAAGTCTACAACGCTCCGTCTCTGTGATGAATGATGTGCGAACGTTATCTCGAATTACTTGAAAGTTTTCGGGACTAACACAAATGTGTACTATATATATTGAGATCAAGATCCATCGCGAGTAAAACACTGCTTTGTGTTACGAATCTGATGATTGGTGTCAATTATTTTCTATTTATTTCAACTTCATTCATCATCATCTTCATTTTATCGAGCTGTACCAAGTCAATTTGTAAATATGTGAAATACAAACGACTAAGAAAATACTAACGCATCCACATATCACCATTTGTTCAAAGTGTGAATGTAGTTTTACAATCCGATTTGGTTTACTTCTTCCAAACGTTACTAGCAATTCTTTTCAGCCTCTGATTACAAACGACGACATTCCAATAAAATAAAAAATAAATAAAACAAGCAACAATCGAGTCTTCTACCTAACCAAATCAGAATTGGTAATTAAATAAAGTGAAAATTGACAAATGAGAACAAAAATTCAGCATGGTTGTTTTTTGGCATAAAATATTTTTTGTCTATTTTTTTTCTTTTTACCATTTCTAATTCTAAAAATTAATGAAATAAATAGTTTTGATGAAGAAAAAGATGTTAAAATAGAAACAATTGATAAAACACCCATATACATACACAGATTGATATATTTTCGTTGAAAAACTTGATAAATTAAAAATTTAAATTACGTTCTACTAAAAGTATAATTTATCTTCTACGAAAAATGAGTTATTAAAAAGTGAATTCAAGATTAAACAAATTCATCTACTTTTTTAGAACGAACAATCTAATTTTACTTAAAATTTTAAACAAGAAGAATGTGAATTTTACTAACTGCGAAGATGATTATTTTTCTGTCGAATGCAAAAATTAATGAAATAAATAGTTTTAATGAAGAAAAAGTTGTTAAAATAGAAACAATTGATAAAACACCCATATACACAAATTGATATCTTTTCGTTGAAAAACTTGATAAATTAAAATTTTAAATTACGTTCTACTAAAAGTATAATTTATCTTCTACGAAAAATGAGTTATTAAAAAGTGAATTCAAGATTAAAAAAATTTGTCTACTTTTTTAGAACGAACAATCTAATTTTACTTAAAATTTTAAACAAGAGGAATGTGAATTTTACTAACTGTGAAGATGATTATTTTTCTGTCGAATGCAACTTCTACTTTTATTATGTATTCTACAATTTTCGGAATGTGAAATCTAGACATTACTCTGACGACCATATGAGGTAGATTCTGTTTATGGAATTTTTGTCTTCATTATATGCAATGTAAACAGTGCCTTTTACGAATAAGAAACCTGATTTTTTACGAAAGTTTTGAAAATTTCAGTTAAGAAAATATTTTAAAAATATATGACATATTCTAGCTTCCTAAAACATTTATATTTGTTCATAAAAATATTCTAAAAATATTTGTAATATTTGTACTTGCCTAAAACGTTATAAACATATATTTTTGATTTTTTGATATGTTTACAAATATATATATATATATATATATATTCAATGTTTTTGATATATTTACAAACATATATCGACTAAAAACTATATATGTATATTTAATTTTATTTTTATTAATATATTTATTTATAGAATTATTTGAAATTAAATTGTGTATATCACTAGGAATATATAAATGTTATTGTCCATGCTATGCATGAGAATATTTTATTTTAATTAAAATTATATATTAAAAGTAATAATTGAATTTAAGTATAAGTATCGTAAAAATATTAGTATAAAAGTGTTACTTATTATAATTGTTTAAGTATAAAATTATTTATCAAATATGATTAAAATTTTAAAATATTTAATAAAAGTTTAAGATAGTTAAATAATTTATAAATAGTTAACATACACTAAAACTTGTTGAATATCGACTAAAAACTTTTAGTCGATTTTTTGGAAATATTTGTTTGAAAGTACAATTTATAAAAAATAAATATTTATTTTTTTGTGTGCTCTTTATGTTAATTAAGTTTTTACTAATATATTCATTTCTTTTTATTAATTTATTAATTTATATATTTTTTTTCAATTCAATTGTTTATATCAATTTTGAATATTAATATACAAAATGTTAAATATATTATTTTGTTTATATATTCTAAAATTTCGAATTAAAAAATAAATAATATATATATATATATAATTAAGTTTTTATTTTAATTCATCTTTGATATTGAAATACTTTTAAAATGTATTTTTATTAATCAAATGTTAGTTTTTGAATTATAAAAAATATACTAAAGAGACAACTTAGTGGTGGTATTATAACAAAGAGACAATTATATTGAATTTTTATTTCGTTTTGGCAATTTTTTTCTTATTCACACATAATTAACAAGAAAAAAAGAGTTGGGATTAGTTTCTTTGAAATATGACTCTCTCCACCATCCAGTCCATGTTCCATTCACATTTAGTCAAAAAATTTATAGCATCAACTTCATTTTCCAAAGTTCATATATATAACCTCCTCCATATTCATTTCAAATCCATAATGTTTTGTTCTTAGCTATAAACTTTCTTCTTTAGTACTGCAAAACAGCAAAATATTACACAAATATATTGATTATACCTCTTTCAAATATTATCTGTAATCACGTTGTGTATTCAAAGTTGGTTATTCACGCTCTATTCAAATTACGTGCAGGACCGGTCCTGAAATTTTAGGGCTGTAGACGAGTAAAAAGATGATTTAAAATTTTGGGGGTCTACATTTTTTTTTAACAAATTTGAAGGCTTATATCTATATAAAAAATTTCAAAAATTTTGGAGACTTGAGGTGAATGTTTCGTTAGGCTTGGCTCAGGACCGGCTCCGATTACGTGTTATAAAAAGTTAACGGGTTATTTTCATTTATATGCATGTATAACAAATCTGATCCTAGTGCCAAAACAAAACAAAAAGGTTTGTTAAGTTTGTTTTTTTTAAATTCAAAATAGTATTACAAGAAAACTTACATCGCAATTCACAAACATAAATATTGCAAACTCTAAATATTTGAGTCAATTTGCTGAAATCTCTAAAAAAATTATAAAATTAACTAAGTGCACATGATATGACAACTTTGCTGTCTAGCAATAGAGGTATCAATATGTGAGATTTAGGGCATTTAGTTAATTATGGGAAAGTTGTGTAGAGGATGCAAATTCCCTAAATATTTTGGATTGTCAACTTAAAGCGTGAATGGGTCTATATGTTTTTTTTTCCTTAAATTTGTGTTTTATATGTTATTTTGGGCTAATCTTTTATAGTTTATGCGGAAAGATCCAACAATAAACAACTTCAGTTGACAAACATACAACCCATTCGCACAGTTTTCATACAATAATAAAACAGAAATAATTAATTCACGAACATCAGCAACTGGTTAATTTTGCATCGAAAGTAGATCGTTTCTAGTTTCTACGTACCCGAATATGTATATTACGTGGTAACAAAAGCACTCAAATTATGTTAAATCAGCGACGTCTAACCAAATCAAACTCATAACGTTAGCAGTTATAGTTGGTTTGCTGCATTATTGAAGGAGTCAAGTCAAAGCATGCGGCCTTTTATCACAAACTTTAATAGATAACATTAAATTATGTGTTGTGACAAAAAACAAAAACATTAAATTATGTGATTTCGTATTTACAGGATCTGCATGCGATCGAATTTTATGTATACACTTTTGTAGTAGAAAACTACAGTATACAACAGGCAAAAAGTTACAAAGCATTAATTGATTTGAACTTTAAAGAATGAATCAACGAGTGTCTACTGGCTAGAAGACAAGTCTTTGCAACCATGTCTTTATAGGAAAATCGAAATAAAAGTAGGGAGAATTTGCCGAATAACCAAGTTTGAGAAGGAAATTAAGTGCAGTGCTCGTTCCTATTTAGAATAATATTTCGTATACTAATAATCCGTTTGTTTACACTTTTATATTTCTCCTATCAATCGGCAACACGGTTGCATTCACTTCGAGTTCGTTGCCGCATGCTCAAGATCCGAAGCTAGTAGTTGACGAAGTCAATAGGTACGTTAAAAAGAAAAAAAAAGAGAGAATTGCCATCCGGTAATGCCTTTTTGTCATCCAAGTTGCCAGTAATAGAGAGAGAAAGCTAATGACATCAACAATTTGACACAACAATTAATTATCACATAATAATGCTACCAACACCACACGTTTGTTATGACATCAACAATTTGACACCACAATTAATTATCACATAATATAATGCTACCAACACCACACGTTTGTTTACAACATAAATATGTATCCGATTTTTCTATTCCATTTCTCTGAAATAGAGTAAGATTCCAAATCCACTCACATCTTGTAAATACTAGACTTTACTCCAAACATCAATCCATATATACTAAACTCCAAATTTTAAACATTACCTTTCCATCTAAAAACTAAATCCTAAATTCTAATTGCTGAACCCTTATATAATCATAAAGAATATATTTCATATCACCGAAATATTATAGAGCTTCAACCCAACACACAACTTGTTAGTGTTAAAACTAGATCTAACTTTTGAATACTAAACCCTAAACTGCTATTACTAAACTCAAAAACCTCAACCCCCACCTTCCAATTACTAAGCCTTAAACCCTAATCACTAAACTCTAACCCCTAGTACAGATTATAAACTCAAATAGAATGGAACAAAATACATAGTATAGTACATATTAGTGAACAAAATAGAACACTTTTATTAATCATCAAATGGAACGATACATGATAAGATCTCTAAACCCAAACCTCAATCCCACCTTCTAAATACTAAAACCTAAATTATAATCACTAAACCTTAAACCCTAGTGTAGACCCTAAACCCAAATAGAATGGAACAATATATAGTATGGTACATACTAGTGAACAAATAGAATTTTTTTTAATAAACCCTAAATCTTAATCACTAAACCCTAAACCCAAGTATAAAACCTAAACACAAATATAATGGAACAAACTAAATCCAAATTTCAACCCCCACCTTCCAAATACTAAACCTAAATCTTAATTACTAAACCCTAAACCCAAGTATAAATCATAAACCCAAATAGAATGGAACAAACTAAACCCGAATCTGAACTCCCATCTTTCAAATACTAAAACCTAAATCATAATCATCAAAACCCTAAACCCAAGTATAAACTCTAAACTCAAATAGAATGAAACAAACTAAACTCAAACCTCAACCCCATCTTCCTAAGACTAAACCCAAAATCTTAATCACTAAACTCTAAACCCATATATAAAATCTAAACCCAAATAGAATGGAACAAACTACACCCAAACCTCAACCCCCATCTTCCTAAGACTAAATCCAAAATCTTAATCATTAAATCCTAAACCCATGTACAAACCCTAAACTCAAATAAAATGCAACAAAATGCATAGTATAAAACAAAAAATAATACATTTTTTATTAATTGTTAAATGAAACGATATATGATAAAATGTATAGTAACATTACATAACATGAATATAACATTTCTAATACATATTGTTTTACAATTCTATTCCATATGCATATAATAGAATAGAACACAATGTTACAAAAACTGTTCATCTTCTCCATCAATTCTGGGTAATTTACAGCGATAAAAATAAGTGTCACAAGCGACATCCGTGGGATTAGTACATGTAACCGCCTAGTAAACCGAAGAGATTAGGGCGATGGAAGGAAGAGTTGACACACCTGCGGCGCTGTTTACGTCGTCGGCGACTCTATGGATTTCAGACGCACGAAGCTTCCTGTGAGTAACCAAGCAACATGTTGGAGATGGGCCTGTTACTTTCTCGTCTCTTCTGTAAATTTCGAAAGCAGTGAACCGACAACTCAGACAACTGAATCCTTTTCGCAAACGCCTTTTGTTAGTCTAGCTTGTGTCGAGATTATAATCAGAGAACGCGGTGGAGACAATCTGGGAAGAAACTACTCAAAAGGTTGCGATTCTAGAAGAGACACGTCCAATTTTTCAGAATAGTAATTATTAATTTATTTGTTTTTTCTAGCAGGTTTTCCCGGTTTCAAGCAGGGGCAATACAGCAATATTATATAAAAGATTGGTGGAACAGTGAAAAATTAGGGCAATTAGCTACTCAATGAATTATTAATTGTTTGATGGTTGTACAGCCCAATTTCCCATAAAAGTACTCATCGTATCTTTTTTTTTTTTTTGATAAACTATGTCAGTATGGCTCTGGAAAAACTCCTTTAGTGTTACAGACTGAATTAGTCAGATATACTATATTGTGTCTGTCCGATTCTAAATTTGAGTATTTTCAGTCTAATATCAGATGATAGACCGATCATTTGTTACGATCCACCATATTAACTAACTGAACCGAAATTCAAATTCAAACCGACCAAATAATGTTAATTTAGTCTCAAAAGAAAATTGAATTTAGAGTCAATGTAAATACACGTTAAACCACAAAACATTACCAACATCTGCCACCGCTTGGTTACTAATAGCATTTTAAGTCTCGTTGTAAAAATATCTATATAGTGGAATTCAATTTTCATTAAATCATACTCCAATATAATAAATTGGAAATGCTCTAATTGATTTTAAAATAATTTTATAATATAATATAAAAAATAATAATTGATATTTTCAAATACAATAAATATTAAAAATATATATAATAGAAAAATATATGGAGCAATTTTACAGTTTTTAACAGTTGCGAAAGATATAACTATTCTGATCGAAAAAGAAAAATCTGATCGTTTTAGTTGTCACTTTACATATAAACAAAACAACAATAATTTCAGAACTAAAACTGCATAAAATAATTAATATTATAGTTAGAAGTATGAATTACAAATCAACACAAACAAACGTTTGTTTTCTAATCGAGTTACTAGAAAAGGTTTGGATTTAGCCCCTGATTTCTAGCCAGTATAGAATCAATATATACACCTACAACATGACCTAAAATTAGGGGTAGACAAATAAACCAAATCCAAAAATCTGAACCAAAATTGGTTCGATAAATATGAATTTGAAACCGATCTGAATTCGACATAAATACTCTATGAATCTTGTTTTATTGTATTTCGGGTTATGGATACTATCCAAACCGAACCTATCCAAACCGAACCTATACCTAAGTGGATATCCGATAGAACCCGAAACATTTAAAACTCCATAAAAATATTTTACCAAACGTAATCTCAATTCTTAATATATATCCAAAATACACCAAGATTATTAAATATCCATAATAAATATCTATTATATGAAGATTGGTAATTCTATTACATGAAGGTTGATGGTTAAAGTTTGAACTTTGAAGTTTTTTGATTTGGTTTTGTTTTTATTGAACAATGTTTTTTATTTTATGAGAATTTAGTTTTCTTTTTTTATTCTTTCATTTATTTAGTTTTCTTTCTATAAATAAATATGTTTTATCTTTCGTTTGATTTTGAATGATCACGGTTGATGTTCTTTTCTTATTATTTCAAATCGATTTTACTTATATTTTGATTACAAAATAAATATAAATCATGTATTTTAAAACTAAAAAACCAGCTTCACTTATATGTTGGTTACAAAATAGGTACAAATTATGAATTTTAAAACTGAAAAACTAACTGGAATCCGAAAATACATCGGGTTATACCAATTCTTTGAAGATTTACTCTCTGAATCCGAATCAGTCATGAGCTGAACTTTCATATAATTCAAATGAGGTTGTGACTGATTTTGATAAAACTAAAAACTCTAAACTGGATTGGATAAAAACGAAATCTAATTGAAATCCTGAATGCCCTGAAAACATTTTTCCCTCAAAGTCTGAACCAAGAATATAAAAATAATACTAATGCATGCTCTTAAACTCATAATCTAGACTAATCAACCACGTCCGGTCGTGAAATTTTGTTTGTTGACGACTGGTATTGTGGTAATGATTATGTGGTAACAAAGCTGCGTTAGCATTCTAACCAAGAACCATGACCTGCGTGTCGTTTTCCTAAATCAATGTGGCCTCTGTTGATGCTCTATATCTAGTAAAGCCACCCCATACCAACTGTTTTATCTGTTTCGGTCGCCATCGGACAAACATGTTTAGCATCACATAAATGAGATTATTTTCCATCTATATAACCAAATTTAAGGGTCAAAATAAATAATTTGAATGAGATGTCAGAAAGAAAATAATAGCAATAATAATTTGAATGGAAATGAAATGAATCATTCTAAATAATTAATTGATCCAAAATATATGTTTTCATCAATCAAGTGAGTCAACGTGACAAACCACTCAGCATTGTAAAAGGATAAACTGCAATTATAAAAGACCTAATCATTCATCTTTTCATTATAGAGAATATTTGAATTATCATCTAACTTGAAAACAAAGATAAACATAACTTTTTTTTTTGATCAAATCAAAGATAAACATAACTATTCTTTCCGTTGAAGGAAAAACTCAAACATTGCGGTGGGAACGCACGTGCGGGGTTGTTTGCACGTATAGATTTGTGTTTGCTACTAATACAAGTTTGAAAAGTCAGCGTTCATAGTCAAACAAGACTAGATTTGGTCAATTTCAAAGCTTTGAATTGGTGACGGATCATTCAAATTCCTTTCATCGTTCCTCGGGTTGTATTGTGTACCTTTTGCTTTATCTTTCCTAATCTTCTCTTTGGCAGAAAATGGAAGATTATTTTATTATACTCATTATCATTTTGGACTGTATTTCCATTTATTTTCTTATCATCGAATATAAACACTCTACTAGATCATGACCCGCGCGACCGCACGGATTTTATTTTTGTTTTAACACATAACATATATTCTATAGTATAGTTAATACAATTTGAAATTTTTCCTTTTCACATACAGTAGTTTTATATAATTTCGAGTTTATCCAAAACGTATTGTTTAAGAACAATGTTAAAACTGTTTTTTGTATTCATAGTTTTTCATTGGTATATTAGAGATCTGTTTGCACCCAGTATATTATAGATGCAATTGTGAAGCACTAATCTAATAGTAACCAATACGATTTGGACTAACATAATAGACGTAAAGGGAAGATACTAATATAATATTAACCAATACGATTTAGACTAACACAACTGAATTCTTCATTATAATTTTAATAAAATAGTTATAAATTATAAGATACATAAAACAAAAAAAATTATGGAAAATTAAGAAATATCAAGAAAGATTAAACGTGCGGATATATAAATGTTTTATATTTGGTCAAATAATTTAAATGAAACTGTATTAACCCAAAAAAATTATAGTTTCAATTTGTTTTTATTAATAGAATAGTATTTTGAATGTGTATTAAAAATTCAATAAATAAAAAATGAAAATGTGTTTTTGTTAATTTAAGTGCAATAAAAAGAATACAATTTATTTTGTTTTATATTTATTGACAATCTAACTACTAATGCCCAGGAAAGTAAAAAATTCGTTGTAAATTTCCATGTCCATATATAGTTAATAAGTCCATTAGTAACAACATTGTCCAGGAAGGAAAGAAATAAACATGTTTTTTTTCTTCTAAACGTGTCTGCTCCTCTTCCAAGTCACCATTCAGGTTGAAAAAAATATGGATAACCCGATCAAATTTAATTCCTTCAGAGAATTAGAAGACTTCTTTCTTCATTATCGTTTACTTCAAACCCATCAATAGATATACTCTTCAAAAGTTAGAATCTGTATTATATTTAGGAGCTTTTTGTGAATGTTTTATTAATGTGCAATGATGAATACAAAGACAATTATTTATGGACACATTTTAGTGGGAGGAAATGAATATTCCCTAACCTATTAAGTTAGATATAATAAATACAAAATCTCACGACACCGAGATTTTAGGTATAGTAGAGTAAACTTGGAGAATGGGATTTTCCATATTTATGATTTTTCAAATCTGACAATTTGATTGTGAATATTTGATTGCCACTGAGACTTTAGGCATGATAGACTCGTAATCGTTTTTTTTTGTTTAAATTGATGTTTCTGTTATTGAGATAAGAATATATGTTAATTAGTTATTCTATTTAGTTTATATTCATAACTTGGTGAAGGGGTTTTCCCATAATCTATTATTTTTAAAGTATAAATTGATGTTTCTGTTATTGAAATAAGAATATACGTCAAGTTATTCTATTTAGTGTATATCTTTAGTATTGAGTTTCAAAAAATTTCCGATGTGGTTGAAACATGTTCTTAAATTATTTGGTTAATTGAATTAATTGGTTTGGGAGATAACCGGACCAAGATAGTCAAAATTGTATAATGACTGGCTAAGGACTCGTTTATTATTTATATTTTTAGTAACATGTGTAATATTTATTTTTATTTCTATTTATTTATATTTATATTTTTAAGAACTCAGATTCGTATAATATTTATATTGAGACATTTGTTGTATTCATTTGAGTATAATAAAAGAAAGGGATTGTTATACTTGTACTATGATAATGTTAGTATACTCTTAACGAAAGAATATATATTTTGTTAATAATTTACGGTAGAGCTAAAGAGTTTTGTTAATAGTTTACATTGATATTAAACTACGGTGGAGAATATGTTTAATGAAAGAATATATACAGCAAATGTGATGTTAAATGATAATTATGGTGGAGTTAAATGATAGAAGGTTGGTATTAAACTCTTTAAGGAAATATTTAAATGAAAGGTTAGGCTAAGAATAATAATGTGATGTCCAACTTAAAAATCCATCTAGAAAAAGTTACAATGTTTCTGTTTTAATAAGATAGATACTCTCCTTTGCAAAAAAAAAAAATTAATTATACAAGGGTATGTTGGCATCAACAACAGAAATGAATCCAAACTAATTACATATTAGCTGTCTACATTTTCGGTCAGTGACATAGCCAAATTTTTTTATATCGGAGTCAATTTTTTTTTCTTTCAAAAACAGATTTTATAAATCATTAAAAACTATAATTTATAACTTTACTTTTTATGTTTTATAATAATCTTAGTGGAATTATATTCTTAGTGGAGTCAAATTTTATATTTTAATAGGGTTGATAATTTTTTTCTTAAACAAAAATAAATACATTTTTAAAAACAGTGGGATCAGCTGACTGCACTTCCCTTTCACTACTTCCGTTTACTAAAATGTTAATTTACTAATGGTTGGACTTGAATCTTGATGACTTCACCGTATTGGATTTTACTCTCAAATTAATCACCATCGGACCACAAATCATGTTTTGCAAATATACTATTATTTTATTATCTCAATGTGTGTGTAGAACTCAACGTATAAAGAACTCTCTTTATTAGCTTAAGAAACTTCTTAAAACTCAAGCAATCAAACACAAACTCTAAAACTCTTAATGTATGCAACACTCTTGCATATCTTTATATAGCTAATATATTTCCTAAACTCTTAGGTATTAACTATCATAATCCTAACTCTCTTAGGATTGCTTTAACTTGCACTTTAAGTTAACTTCATGTTTATCTCCAACATTCTCTCCTTTAAACTTGAAGTTATCTTCTTCAATGTCTCGAACTCCTACTAGTGCTTTCATTTCCTTGAACTTGATTCTTCCTAGAGCTTTGGTTAGAATATCAGCCTTTTGTTCAGTTCCTGGAACATGTTGAACATCCACTAGCTCATTCTCGATGCATTCTCGGATGAAATGATAACGCTTGTGTATATGCTTGCTACGACCGTGAAAAACCGGGTTCTTGGTAAGTGCTATGGCTGATTTGTTATCAAGCCTGATGACAACACGTTCACTCTCTTTTCCAATGACTTCTCCCAAAAGCTCTTGCAGCCATATGGCTTGTTTGGCAGCCTCGGTTGCTGCCATGAACTCAGCTTCACACGAAGATAACGCCACCGTTTCCTGCTTTTGAGAACACCAAGTAATGGGACTTCCGTTTAGATAAAATATGTGACCAGTTGTGCTCCTGCCATCATCATCATCAATATTGTGACTTGAGTCACTAAAACCTTCCAGTTTTACCGAACTTGCTTTCTTATATACGAGGCCCACACTCGTCGAACCTTTGATATATCTGAGTACTTGCTTCAAAGCCGCACCGTGTGATCTCTTAGGACAATGCATATATCGACTGAGTACTCCCACGGAGAAAGCGAGGTCAGGACGTGTGTGTAACAAGTATCTCAAGCATCCGATCATTCTTCCATACTCCTTTGCATCAATATCATCTTCTTCTTCTGCTTTTGATATCTTCAGCCCGAACTCCATGGGTGTATGCGTTGCATTACATTCCTTCATTCCAGCTTCAGATAGAATCTTGCTTGCATATCTAGCTTGACTCAGAGTAATTCTTCCCTTTTCTTGTTTTACCTCAATCCCGAGATAGTAGGTTAATAGGCCAAGGTCACTCATAGAGAAGTTACTCGACATCTGCTGTTTGAACTTACTTATCATGCTCTGATCAGAGCCAGTGATTAGTAAGTCGTCAACGTATACGGCAACCAGTAGAAGTCTATCCTTTTCTATCTTACGATACAGAGCTGGTTCTTTTGAGCATCTCTCGAATGTTAATTGTTCTAGTACCTTGTTAAGCTTCTCGTTCAACGCTCTCGGAGCCTGTCTTAGCCCATATAATGCTTTATTAAGCTTGTAGACCTTTTCTTCCTCCCCTTGTACTTCAAACCCTTCAGGTTGTTTGACATATACGTCCTCTTTAAGCTCCCCATTCAGGAACGCAGTTTTGACGTCGAGGTGGTGAATTTCCCATTCTTTTGACGCGGCTAAGGCAATAAGAAATCTGACCGTTTCGATACGAGCAACAGGCGCAAATACTTCCTCAAAATCAATGACATGTCTTTGTATATAACCTTTAGCTACCAACCTTGATTTGTACTTGTTGATACTTTCATCCGCATTGCGTTTGATTTTGAAAATCCATTTTAATCCAATAGCTCTTGCTCCTGGTGGAAGATCAACTAAGTCCCATGTCTTATTCTCCACAATCGAATTGATCTCATCTTCACAAGCTTCTAGCCATACTCGTTCCTCTATTGCACTTTTGAAGTCCCACGGTTCCTCATTTAGCAGAAGTAATAACCTCTCTCCCTCTATTTCTGCTAGATAGATATAGTCATCTAGGTATCCCGGCTTCTTACTAACTCTAGAAGATCTTCGCAGTTGAGGTTCCTCCTCTGTTTCTTCTTCTTCCTCTGTTTCCTCTGTATTTTCTTCTCCCTCTGTTTCCTCTGTTTTTTCTTCTCCCTCCGAGTCATTATTTTTCTCTTCTTTAACTGTTTCTCCAAGACTTTTGGTACTGGTCGAAGCTTCCTCTTCGAGACCTGAGTTCCCAAAATCTCCAAACGTAATCTTGAAACCTCCTGGTTTCTCTGCTTCCTGATGTCGTGTTTTGTTCCACTCCCACTTCTTTTGTTCCTCAAAGATAACATCTCGGCTTACCACGATCTTTTGCTTCGTAGGATCAAATAGTCTGTAGGCTTTTGAGCCTGGTTCCGTGCCTAGATGCACCAGTGTACGAGACCTGATGTCTAGTTTCTTTAAATTCACCGACTCGACTTTAGCATGAGCTACACAACCAAACACTCGAATATGCTTGACACTCGGTTTTCTGTTTCTGTATGCTTCGTATGGGGTTTGTGAAACCAGCTTCTTGGTTGCAATCCTATTAATGAGATACGTTGAGTGCCTAACCGCTTCTCCCCACAAGTAATTTGGCACACTCATGTGCATCATGATGCTCCTTGTCATCTCTAACAAAGTTCGATTTCTCCTCTCTACTACTCCGTTTTGTTGCGGCGTGTACGGAGCAGTTAGGTGTCGTTGTATCCCTGCCTTTTCACAAAACTCTCGGAACTCTGAGCTGGTAAACTCCCCACCTCTGTCTGTTCTTAATGTCTTGATGGTTGCATTAGCTTCGTGTTCAACTATCCTTTTGAAATTTTTAAATTTCTCAAACGCTTCTGATTTCTCCTTTAGTAGTATAGACCACATGTATCGTGAGTGGTCATCAATGAGTATGAATATGTACCTGCTTTTTCCTGCAGTAGATGGTGATATAGGTCCACAAAGATCCCCATGTATAAGTTCAAGAACCTTACTTGCACGATACTCTGTCGATTGTGGGAATGGACGTCTGGTTTGTTTTGCTTGCAAACAGGAACTGCAAACTTCTTTCTCGATTTTCAACTCGGGAAGTCCATTGACTAGTTCTTTACTTACCATAGCTTTCAACGCATCTGCTCCAAGGTGTCCAAGGCGTGCATGCCATTGTGATGCTTCACAACTCATTGTTTGTAGACATGTATGCTCAGCTATATTCATCACTACTTTATACAACCTGTTTCTTGCTCTTGGCGCTTTGACTATGAGGTTTCCGTCTCGATCGTGCAGAGTAAGATAGTCTTCTCTCATTCTTACGTCGCATCCAGATTTTGTGGCTTGTCCGAGGCTGATGATATTACTTTTAAGATCAGGAATATAATAGACATCTGCAACAATCTTTCTCTTTCCATCTTGGCTTACAAACAATATGGAACCTTTTCCTTTAATATCTATTCTTGAGTCGTCTCCAAAACGAACCTTGCCTGTGATTGTGTTGTCTAGAGAGTTGAAATAGCTTAGGTTTCCTGTCATATGGTTACTGGCTCCGTTGTCTAGATACCATACTCGGCTATTGTCATCGTTTGACTCAAAATCCTTTGGTGTCACATTCCTTTCGTTGAGATAAACGATTTCGTGCATCATAAGTCGATCTGCTTCTTGAGTATTGTCTTCATCCTTGCTTTCAGTTGTCTCTTGTAGTTTTAGTAATCTATCAGGACATGTTGCCGCATAATGTCCTAGCTTATCACACCTGAAGCAAGTGATCTTAGATGTGTCTCTACTCTCCCAGTATGATCTACTATCCCAGTTTGATCTGCCGCGTCCTCTTCCTCTGCTATTACATCTGCCACCTCTGCCTCTTCCACCTCCGTAAGACTGTGACTCGGCATTCGTGTACATGAGTTTATTCTGATCTTGTGTATCTTCCTCTTCTTCAGTTATCCTCTCTTCATATGTCTTCAAACGTCCTACAACTTCTTCAAAGTTTGCTGTTTTTAGATCCAATAGTTGTTCTAAAGAAGCCACCATAAGTATATATTTCTTTCTTGGTAAACTTGCCAAGAGTTTCTTAACCCGTTTTGTTTCTTCTATAGTTTCTCCTAGTGCAGCCGCTTTTGATGTTATCTCCGACATCTTGCCCACAAAGTCATCTATCTTGTCACTTTCTTTCATCTTCATTCGATCAAACTCGATCATTAGTGTACAGAGTCGAGCCTCACGAACTCTTTCTGCTCCGACATAGCGAGTTTTTATGGCGTCCCATACCTTCTTTGCGGAACCAAGTACCCCAAGTTGCAGGATTAATGTTTCTGGTATAGATTGACAAATCAGAGCGGTTGCCATGTTGTTCTTCTTCTTGTCGGTAGATTCTCCCTCAACGACCTCCCACACTTCATGGACGTTAAGTAAAAGTTGCATACGAATTGCCCATACGGTATAGTTCGTAGCATTCAGCATCAGACACTTAATGGAAGATGATCCTCCATCTGTTTTCGATGCTACAACTATATCCCCCATCTCTCTTCGATTATCTTGCTCAGATTATGGCTCTGATACCAAATATTATCTCAATGTGTGTGTAGAACTCAAAGTATAAAGAACTCTCTTTATTAGCTTAAGAAACTTCTCAAAACTCAAGCAATCAAACACAAACTCTAAAACTCTTAATGTATGCAACACTCTTGCATATCTTTATATAGCTAATATATTTCCTAAACTCTTAGGTATTAACTATCCTAATCCTAACTCTCTTAGGATTGCTTTAACTTGCACTTTAAGTTAACTTCATGTTTATCTCCAACATATTTAAGTTAAGTATCATTTTGGTTACATGTGTGCTGGTTAATTACAATGCATGATGAATCAGTTTAAGCTACCCAAAATATCAAGCTCATCTATTCTATTAAAACTGAAGTATAAAATAATATTTACCCATTTTAAACTATTTTTACAGATTTTTATTATCTTTTAAATTAACTCTAACCACTTTATTTATTGTTTTCTCTAATTAATTCAACAATATTTATTATAAAGTATAAACATAATTTACCTATTTTAAGTAGTTTATTACATTTTTCAGTCTTCCTAACTACTTTATTAATTGTATTTATTATAATATTCTAATATAATTTATTTTATGTGTTTAATAATTTCACAGGTTTGAATGAAATTGTTTTATTCATAAAACATCCATATCGGTTAGTAAATATTTTTTTTTTTACAAAATCATCTAGACATAGACATCCAAATACCCATTAAAATATGAATCAGTTTTCGGGATATCTATTTTTGTGTTATAAAATTAAACTATTCGAGTGATACATATATTCAGACAGAGTTCAAATCAGATTCTTCTAGATGCATATAAATTTGTAGAAACGTGAAAATATACAAATAATACATATGTTTAAAATGTTATTAACAATTTATAAAAGATAAATATAAATTAAATCTCATGCAGACACACAGGTCAAGCTATAGTTAACTAATTATGGTTGGAAGCTGGATCCTTTTCCCCTTTAAACGATTGGGATGTATATTATATCAAGAAAGACGATTGGAGTTTAATTGTTGAAGTTGTGAGGATAAGTTTGGTCATCAGCTCATATATTATTAAGAAATATCAGCTTTTGTTTTTGTAGGAGTGGACACAAATCGGATAAACAGGTTTTTAAAAGTATTTGCGATTATCGGTATAACTAATTATCTAAGTAAATTCGATCTCTAGATACTTGGATATTTAGTGTTATGTTAAACCGAAAAAATAAAATTAATCAGATATCTGATTCAGTCGGTTAAAACAAAATATATTTTCTAAATAATTAAAAATAATTTAACATTCAATGATAAAATAAAAAAAATATTTTATTACAAAAAACTATTTAATTTTTAAAAATTAAATATATAATATTAAATTCAACAAACAAAATATTGTAAAATTTACATTAAATATAATATTTAGATATTATATATATATATATATATATATATTAGTTATGATATATTACTTTAATTAACATAGATTGAAAGAGAATAAAATATATTCAGAATAAATTTNCTATTTTATTATTTAGTTTAATATTACTATTTATTTTATTTTTTAGAGTTAAGATATTTAGATTTTGCATATTACTATTTATTTGATTCCGTAGAGTTAGATATTTAGATTTTTTGCATATTACTATTTATTTTAGAGTTAGGATTACTCTTTTCGTTTACTTTTTCTCACATTTCTAGTACCAACTAATTCGTTCGGGCGAGACATCTCACGATGTCATGATGACCTAGAAAGATCGTACTGTTCCTCCACAAAGATAATAGACGCTCTCAACGGCTAGGCGCCACTCTCTTTCTGAGTTATTCCAGCTTCTTCATGATTTCGTGCCGCGGTGAACAAACAAAAAAAGAAGGCCGTCTCAGCGGAAGGAGAAGGACCTGCAACGGCAGAGACTACTGACCCTCTTCTTGTTCTTAGCCGTCTATTACGAGTCCGGGAAGCCTGGAATCATAAATATGAGGGATCCAGAAGGGTGGGCAGGGCGTTAGCAAGGTTTTTTATCCCCTCTTCCCGGTCAAGATAGATGGGAAAGGAGTCCTATCAAGTAAAGGCCATAACCAGCCTCTTTTTTTATNAGGTCAGATGAGCTTTTGGGGAGCTACAGTAATTACAAGCTTAGCTAGCGTCATACCTGTAGTAGGAGATACCATAGTGACTTGGCTTTGGGGTGTCATAGTCAAGAAGGTTGAAACTTCCAGGAAAAAACTTCGAATTGGGAGGGCGATCCTCCCGGTGAATTGACCGTACCCCAAACCGACTGAGTTTGAAAGGAAAATAATCAAAAAAAATCTTATCAGAATTTATAGGTATTTTGATGTGTTTTAGTTTTATAGTTTGTGCGTAAATTCGGGACTAAACTTGTGAATTTTATTGCTGAAGTGTAGACTTCGTAGTGTAATGATCAGTATGTTATTATCTGTCAACTACATCGGTGGCTCAAGAATTTGTGTTGATATGTTTTTCTTTTTATATATAGGAGTATTTTATTTACCCGTTTGTGCGACTTAAATTGATCCGAAGTTATGTATTTTCACATATATAACATAATACTATTATAGAAAAAAAATGAGAATAACCCATTAGTAAACTCACGGTTGTTGTATAAGGTAGATGGCTTTATTGGTTAGACAAATAAACCTAAATCAAGTATCATTATCTGAACAAATCATTGCGTAATATGAGAACAGAAAATTCACGCTTTAAAATATAATACTAGGCTTATATGTCGCTAGCTAACTGATAAGATCGTGAACACAAGTTTTTTTCTATATGAAAACCCTTCGTCAAGAAGGTATTTTTCGAGAAAATAAAAGTTTTATCCATATCTTTATCTAACTAAAAATCGAATTGAATTATAAAATGTATATTCTCACCAAGACAAATTATACTCTTATGATAATATTTTAATAGACCTAAATCTCAAAGACAAAATTATGTTTTCTTTGAACAAAAACATAAAAATGGAAATGAAAAAATATAATCATAAGACTTTTAACAAAAAAATATGATCATAATATGTAACAAAGAAAAACAGTTCTCCAAAAAAACCCAAGTGGATGTATGTGAAACGTCCAAGTGATAATTTGAGGATTCAACTGCAGAATTCAAACATGAAAACCAGGGCCGTCTCGAATTATTGATGAACCCTGTTCAAAAAATATTAATGATATATTTAATATGTAATGAAGTAATTTTAAAATTTTATAACTTTATTTATATATATTTGACATCTTTTTGAAATTATCAGTTCTAAATATAGTACTATGCCTAAAGATTTAAACTTTCATATTATCTTATATATTTATTTTAAAAAAAATTCTTAATTTTATTTTATTTTTCAATTTGGACCATATTCAACCGTTCCGCTTGCACGTGCTGTTAGATAGTCCTGATGAAGACGAATGTTCAACTACTACATTGATATATTCTATGCCTTTTGATATTTTGAGTTGATCAAAGTAATTTTATAAGAAACGAGATTTAATCTCACTGGATCCATATATCAATTGATTATTTGACGGGGCACATAATTAATACATATGTAAAATTTATTACAAGTCATTGATCATTAAAATTTAAATATAAACTGCAAGAAAAATAATAAATTTTAGTTTTAGTCAACTCAGAACAGATTTTATAAAATAATGATATCATTATTTTAATATATTTACAAATATAACTTATCAGAATAAGATATAGTTGCAATTAATTTAATTTAAATATATATAAATAGACTTCAAGTTTACATGTGTATATATATTTATATATATATATATATAACAGTATGCAACTTATTTATAGCTATTCATCATATATTAAAAAAAAAGAAAACAAGTTATCGAATCATAAGAACTCTAAAATATTAAATAAAAATGAATGAATTAGTCCATTTTATTTCTTTATTAGCAATTGCTAATGTATACTACTAAAAAAATGGACTTAAAAGTATGCTCCAAAATAAATTTAAATCTACGGATGAAATAAAAATTATAATGGAAACTTGGAAAGAATGATGAAAAGAGTAATAAAGAAAAGAAAACTCTAATTAATAATAGATGTGAAGAAAGATATTGTAAAAGTGGACATGTCAGTCGAAACATTAACTATACAGTAAGAGATCTAAAACCAGGGAAAAAGAAACGTGATAGCTTCGAACCCTTGACGTAATTGGGGGCATAACTACCAATTGTTCCACGAAAATCAGTAGTCACATATTTAACTCTGAAAAGTTTCTAAAGTAGTCGGGGGCACGTGCCCCCATTGGCTGTACTGTAGATCCACCCCTACGTGGTTCCCGCGCTTTATTGAATTTTCCGTTGAGAATCAACTCTGGTGAACCCGACCCGGTAAGGATCAAGTCCAAGAGGTATAGTCCTCTTCTGGAAACGGGAAGCCGAAGCGGAGGAGAAAAACAGAGAAGGTCTCGTCGGAGTTGTTGCAGGTAAGTGCGAGGTTGCATAAGAGACACGTGTCAGTCACTTGTTTGATACCGTTAGTTTAATGTGTATTTTGTAGTTTAAAAGTAAAGTGTTCCTTTTGTAAATTATTTTCTTTTATTTTTATCAACCCTTGAAAGTAAAGTGTTCCTTTTGTAAATTATCTTTTTTTTTATCAACCCTTTTGTAAATTATCTGATACATGATTTTCATTTGTTTTTTGTTCTCTTTGACTAAAATAAACGGAGCCATTCCGTTAATACATTGTTAGATGATATATAATAATCTCATGATATGAATACATGACTATCTCCGGTAAATAGGTGATTTACAATTGCCTATTCACCGAAAATAGAATGGCCAAGTGGAATCAAAATGTTAACACCGCACACATCTTCTGCTACGAACCACCAGAGTCACATGATCACTTATATATCCGTGCATATATATACTCGCAAGGAATATCGAAGAAGTTCACTGAAAGTTTGCTGAAAGAGAGGTATGCTTCAGAGCGGATTAAAGTCATTAATTTCATCACAAATTCATCGATGGGAGCAATACCTCTGCTGCTGACAAGATATGCTTTCCAAGCTACCACTCACGCTCTGTGGAGAGAAAGAAAAAATATGAGGCACAGAGAGAATTATACTGTACACCAACAACTCTTAAAAACCTTTGACAAAAATGCATGTGATCATCTATGCTTGCTGTGGAAAACATCGGAAAAATATATTTGAAGATGTATTTACTACTTGATTTCCATACAATTTTAAGCCGTAAATATCTTATACAAACTCATAAGTTTGATGCAATAATGGGCTTTTCGATGAATACAATTTTACATTCATTCAAGAAAAAACTATATATTTGAAAGACACTTTTATTAGAAGACATTGAATCTATCCAATGCTGATTCCTCATAAAAAGACACAAAAGAGGGGATCCATACCCAATCTTTTAGTTTCATCTCTTTATTTGTGTATATGTCTCAAAAACAAGTAATAATTTTTCATTCAAGGATTGTGGTGCTCCGTACTCATAATTCTGATTCCTGTTATCTTTACCGAAAGAGCAACCACTGAGTTTGTGATTTCAACACTAACAATGGACTCATCATTACAAGCTACACTTATATATTTGTTTTGGGGACTTCTCATGAGCCAGTACACTATTACAGGGTATGATGCCTCTGCCCACTATTACAGGGTATGATGCCTCTGCCCACATGGTGAGTATGGAAGCAAATGGAGCATTGTGTTAAGCTTTCTCGAAGCTTAATACTGCTTTATATAGAGAATATAAAGTGTATTATTTCATTTTCTAATGGATCATTATTTTTTCCTCTATTTTCACTGTATTTTAGAGCAACTCTATTATAGAGTTATATTTGCTCCTATGGTGAAATCTATAATAAAGTTACTCTATAATAGAGTTAAAAATAACGAAGTGTAACTATTTTGCTCTAAATATAGTGTAAAATGGTTACATCCCTCTATTTTCTACTCTATCAGGACATCTCCAATGGAACCCTATTTTCTTCTATATATTTCACTCTAAAATAGAGTGAAATATAGAGTAAAAAATGTTCCATTGGAGATGGTCTTATAGAGTAACTCTATTATAGAGTTCACCATTAGAGCAAATATAACTCTATAATAGAGTTACACTAAAATAGAATGAAATGTAGAGTATAAAATAGTGTTCCATTGGAGATGGTCTAAGCTTTTTTTAAGCTTGACTAGATATAAATGTAATCAAATAATAATATATTAAAAAAACAAAAGATGGATAAGAAAGATAATATAACAAAATCATAATATACAAAAAAACATTTCAGTATCTTATTGAAATAATAAATATTAATCTAAAATACAAATTCATGTAATTCATTAAATTTTGGGATGTTAATGGAGGATACATTTATAATGATTGTTAAAATTTTAAAATTCTATAATTATAGATTCTAACATTCTTACAAAATCAAGTGTTATTAGTTTGATGATTGTTTAATTACATACTAGATTTTGGACCCGTGCGTCCGCACGGGTTTATGTTCTAAATAATTATATGTTGAACATTCATATTACTGACTTATAGTTTATATAGTTTTGAGATTGGTGTATTTTCTTCACTTTGTTCAGTATCCATTTTTAAACAATGAGGATGTAATTTTTTTGTACAACTTTTCATTTTGTTTGGTAACATAAATATTAAAGTGTAAAATATTTGAATATTAAGTTTATATTGTTTGTGTTTTTTAAACTATACTAAATTGGTTTGATTTGAAGTATATTTTTGAGTTATAGTTATAGAGTTTTTAAACAGTACAATAAAAACTAATGAAAAGATACCAAAAAATACACCATATTTAACAAAAAAAACATGGAACCTGAACAAATCTTGAATCCTGTATAATTTTTTCCCCGTTAAACAAACAGAAAAAGCTTTTCCTTCTTCGACTTGTTTCATTCCAATAGAAAGTATTGTTTCTGTATTATCTCTTTTTCTTGGTGTCGTCTGTCCGTGTTTGTCTCTGATCTATTAAACGGCTTGAAAGTTTTCACTGAAAAGATGACTGAAGATAAATTGATTACTACTGAAGATTTTTTTAAAAGAGATATAAAGATTTATTAATTGTATCATTGTGTGATTCACAATTTTTTAACCTGATACATTTTAAATTTATTATTGTACGGGTAATAAATTTTAATTATGTTTTTGATGATTTATTAATAGATTCTGATTCGCGCGCCCGCGCGAGTATTTTATAAATTTTGGTATTGTTCATAATTTTGAATATTTGATTAGCTGTATAAAGTTATAACACTTACTATGTAGTCAATATTTAATATGATTTTAGTCTATATATATTGTACTAAACTAAAATATATAAATTAGTAAGTTTTTCTTTATGGTGGATCTCGGTTGCACACTTTTACATCTATTTCCTCGATAGAAAGGGTTATGTCTCCACAATGAAATAATTTTATTTGAATTTGCTATCCGGTTTTGAAAGGTTTTAAAATTTTTGAAAATAATAAAAGTTGTTTTAGAAGATATGTCGTTTATGTGAGAGCATGATCGGGAGTCAATTTTATAGGAATGAAATATATGTATATATATGAATGTGTAAGTTAAACAAAAAATCTTTGGTAAAATATTGCTCAAGTGTGATTTACACGTTTTCAAAAGGAAATATATTTTTAAAGTAGTTATAATCATTTTTGACAAAAGATTAGAGATATTAGATTTCTTAAAAAGGAAAGATTAGAGATATAGATGTGTAACAATAAAATGGCAAATGATTCTGATTTCTTTTACTAAAGAAATATTCATATATATTTAATTATATATACTCTATTTAGAAAATATATAAATCATTTACTTTCAAATAATGTTATATGAGGACTTTATCCGATATCCGAAGCCGCACCCGAACCCGATTCGAAAAACCCGAACCGAAATCTCAACCAAAGTAGAAAAATATCCGAATGGTTATTGAGTTAGAAAAGATTGAAATCCGAACCTGAACGGGTAATATCTGAACTCGAATATATGTCCAGAGATAATTATATATATATATATATATATTTAATTTTATATTTCTAGTTTACTTATCTCATTTTATTCAAAATATTTTTATTAATGTTACACATAGTTTAAGATCAGATAATATACATATAATTATGGATTGCTACTCACTCTTTCAACATGTCAAACTTTTTGTTTCGTGCATCAATAAAAATTATATCGAAAATTCCAAAACAATAACTAAATTAGTGTCTTTTTATTTTTAAAATTTATCTCCAAATATATTAATCATTTAATCAATTTAAAATTAAAGAAACCAGTTAAGTTAAAGGGGGATGAGCAATGAAAAATTCAACTTTTTATGTTCAAAATCTAAATACCAAAAATCGACTCGAAATAACCAAACCCAAACTAAAAATACCCGAATCTGATCCGAAGTACAGAAATACTCTAATGAATATTATTTCTCTATATCTAAATACTCAAACGCCCACCCCTAGATAGTATATAGGTATATTTGGTGTTTATTTGAAAAAAGATTGTGTTAAGAATGATTGATTTCATTATTTGTTAATGTGATAGCTGAAATATAGGCGTTGTTATAGAAGGTTAGTGATTTTTTTCTGACCAGTATCGAACACATTTCCTTAAAGAAATTTGTAGTCAATTTACATTCAAAATACTTTCTTTTTAGATTGTAGAGCTAATTAATGATAACTAAAGAGGTTATATTAGCAAGCTCTTTTCCGAAAAGGAAAAAAAAAAACTGAAGAGGTTATACAAGTGATTGCATTCGGTTTGCTTCAGAATTATTATACACAAATCGAGATATTAATCTGATACTGGTGTAGTATATGAAAACACATTTTCCAAAGTTTGTAATTGTATTTGATTTAGTGTGTTAGATATGAAACTGTATTTAAATTTATTAATATGTATATTTTTATATATTAAAATACATTTAACTTTCATATAGGAAACAGAGGAGGTAAATGTATGATCAATTGGTTTAATAGACGTAGGAAACCGAGGAAGTTACGTTTCTGGTTAATTAAAAATCCAATCGTCAGGTGGGTTTAATTTAAAATCAAAACACTGTGTTTAACACCAGTGGCATATCATTGTAATTTTTGTGCAAAATTTAGGGCTAAATACTATTTGTACTTCAGTTTTAATAGATTAGATACAATCAATTTTTATTGAAAAAGTTTTAATTTTTAATGATTTTACAGTTTTATCAAAATCTATTGTTATTGAAACTTGAATTCTTTAACATTTAACTCATCAAATAAAACTTTCAAAGTATTGCATTTATACTCAAGATTTCCAAAATCATTACAGTGAAATAGTTTCATAGACTTTTTAAATATAAAAAAAAAATACTCATTGAAACTCTTTATAAATTTAACAAATCTATGGATTTTTAGAATCAATCTAACTCTACTTAAGAAAATAGAATTGGACCCAACAGAATAACAAAGCAATTAAACAACCGTGAGCGGTTAGAGGCGATTGTGAAAGCGATCGTCTTCATCAATTTTTCTTCTGCAATTCTCACCATCTGCCATAATTTCTCTACTTCATCTTCCTTGCTATTTCATGGTTTCCACAACTTAATCAAATTCTCTTCCATTTTTTTTGAAAATTCAGAAAAGAGTTTGTTTCACACAATTATATTTACACCGAATGTTCATTACGGTGAGTTCGTTTGTGTATTGCATATACATCCACTCTACGTAATGATATCTCGAGTTCCTTTTTCAAAACAATTCCCATGTATTTTGTTCTTCACTCTAATGAGAAACACCTTCAGATTTACTCACAACAAATTGAGAAGTAATCAGTTCCTCTCTCATTTTGTTGTTTCAATCTCCGGCATGGATTTCATAGCTATGACCGACGACAAGTTAAATTCAGATTTAAGTGGTAAAGAACTTATCCTTACTGTTTTACTTTGGAAACAATTGCCATGGAAACTACCATGGAAGAAGAATACTGGAAATATGGAATTGAAATTTTCTTTATTATATGGTGATGTTTTTAAAATCGTTGAAAATCAGAGTTTCGTCGCATGGTCGATATCCATACATGAAGATTGCATTAAGAAGATTCAGAAAAAAGCTTCTTCAGATTTTAATTTTATGTATTGCAATATATTATTTTATTATACATTTGTATTTGGTTGTGTTTTTATTATTTTATGTGTAATATTACATTATATATAAATAAAATCGTTGTTAAAAAAAAAAGAAAAAGAAAATAGAATTGGGCTATTGGGCCCAAACTTTAAACATTTAAACAGAACATGGTTAGGGTTAAACAGCTGGGCCCAAACTTTAAGCATCTCTAGGTTTACATCGAAAGGCGTATCATATCATCATCATCTCTAATTCTATACCTTCTTCGGCCGCATCATTGCTAGGGTTTTACATTTCGTAAGCGTCGTCCACGCTCCTTCGACATCTGAAACAATTGTTGTCTGAATCACCATTTGCCATGGAATCGTCTAGTCAATAAGGTTTTTCCCTCTCGAAAAATCCATCGGTCAATAAGCAGTGTGTCGTATTTTGATTCGCGTTATTACCCCGACCGAAGATGGCGACTTTGAACCCGTTCGATCTCTTAGATGTTGACGCTGAGGATCCAAGCCAGATTGTTGTGGCTTTACCGAAGAAGGTTGAGAAAGCAGCTCCTCTTCCGCCTGCTAAGAACACTAAGTTGCAAACCAAACAGCCTCCTTCTCAACCTGGTAAAATCTTATTTTGTTTGTGTAAATAGTTAACAGTTTCAGTGTTTAACCATGTTGGCTAGTCTTTGATTGTTAAAACAGATGTATTCTTAAGTGTTTCTCTTGGTTTTATTATGTCTGCATAATCTCTTGTAGTAGTAGACCTAAGCTTAACTAGGGATATTATGTCTGAAATTTTTCTTTTTTTTTATCTTGATCTGTACTCATTTTGAAGTATATAACAGAAGGTTTTCAGTTTCATTGATGTCTTGATAATTTCTTGAGTGAAATGTATATGATCTATCTAGTTATTTTTCTAATAAATGCAGTGAGGGAGTCAAGGAATGCTCCTTCAGGAGGTCGTGGTGGTGCTGGAGGTCGTGGGCCTCCTCGTGGTTCGTTTAACCCGGGAGGAAACAGACCTTATGATCCAAAGGATGGACCAAAAGATGGAGAAAGAAATGGTGGGTTCCGTGGATACCGCGAAAGTGGTGGTCGCGGAGGTCACGTTGGTGGATTTGCCAATGGTAAGACGGGTGATGTGGAACGCACAAAGAGAGTTTATGACCGCCGTAGCGGAACAGGTCGTAGGTAAGCTTTCTTTTTCATGTCTTTCCTTCTACTTTTGGTTACTCCTATGAAATTTTTCTTTTTTACTGTTTGTGATTTTGTTTTTGACTTTTGCTAGTAATGACCTGAAACGTGAGGGTGGTGGGCGTGGAAACTGGGGTACCCCTGAAGATGATATTCCACCGTAAGCGTCTTTCTCTTCCTGCCATTATTAGTTCACTCATTGCCTTTGTACATATAAACTGAATAAGAAACTCTTATATTAGACCAACCGAGGAACCCACAACAGAGGTTGAGAAGAGCCCTGTTGCTGAGAAGGAAGGCGGTGAGGCTGACACCACTGATGAAAAGAAAGAGGCTCTTGCAGATGAACAAGAGGAGAAAGAACCTGAAGACAAGGTATAAAACAAACATGTTACTGTTATAATATGAGATGAGAAACGCTCATTAGTTTTAGCCTCCTAAGGGAAAGCATGTATGTATACTTAACTTTTTTAAGATGGGTTTTTGTTATAGGAGATCACACTGGAAGAGTATGAGAAAATTCTGGAGGAGAAGAAGAAATCTCTGCAAGCCACAAAAGTTGAGGAGAGGAAAGTTGACACCAAAGTGTTTGAGTCTATGCAACAGCTCTCTAACAAGAAGACCAATAATGAGCAAATCTTCATCAAGCTGGTGAGATAGAGATGATACTGAGTTTTGTTAGTTCTCTTGACAATAACAAATGTTTTATCATTTTTTTATTGTGTCAGGGATCCGACAAGGACAAACGCAAAGATGGTGCTGAGAAAGAAGAGAAGGCCAAGAAGGTCTTGTTTCCTTCTCTTCTCACCATCCAATATACTAGTCTTTCGGGTTTAAACATTTACGTACTGAATCCTTCTTATGTGGGTGATTTTGTAGTCGTTGAGCATTAACGAGTTTTTGAAGCCGGCTGATGGAGAGAGATACAACCCAAGAGGTGGATACCGTGGAAGAGGAGGTCGCAGTGGTGGTCGTGGACAGAGAGATGGAGGAAACCAAAGGCATGGAGGAGCACCTGCACCTGCTCCGGCTATCGGAGACAGTGCTCAGTTCCCATCGTTGGGCAAGTAAAGACCCCTGTTGGTCCTTGAGTATCAATCTCTACAACTTTATTTAGTTTGATTTTTGTTCTTAGTTCTATCAATTTTTGTTACACTTTCTCTTTTTTGTGACACTGTTACACTTTCTCTACAAAACGAGTTTGGAGACTTTTATGTTATGAAAAAAAAAACAGTATTGTGATCTATCTGATCTTGTTAGTTTTTAAGATTCTTTTATTCCAGCATCTAGATGCTGCATCAAATACACAAAACCGAACATGGCCTATATGATAAATTCAACTTATGTTAGCTCTTCTGTTGTTTAACACAGGATTAGTTAAATAATAAAATGAACTTATGTTAGCTGTTGTGTTGTTTGACACAGGATTAGATAAAAAATAACATGAAGTTAATGATAATAAGCCCCCGTCCTAGTTAAGCATTTCCCAAAACTCCATTACAAGTTTGCTTCCTTAAGAGTCTGATTTGGACTTGCTTCCTTTGTAACAGAACTTTTGAAGATAACCAAATGGCTAGCATTTAAAAGGCCATTTAAGCTTTCACGTATAAATATAGTTATTGTTGGTTATAAACATCAAGATCCGCTGTAGCGCAGAGGTTATTTCAAAACGAGAAAGAATAGAAGTAGTTGATTATTCACCCCCTCCTTGAAATCCGGGTTCGATTCCTGGCAGCGGAAAAACTCTTTTTTTTTTTTTATTTCAACAAGCTTATGGACCAACTAAACTAGGCTTTTAAAAGTTTTTAGAGAGCCCATCTATCTTATTAAAGGTGAAGTACAAATTCGGTGCGTTTGGATACTTGGATAAGATTAATAAAAAAATTTGGTGTGTTTGGTTATAGCTATAAAAATGGAGTGTTTGGAAACTTGAATAGTAGTATCTATTAATTGTGTTTCCATATTTCACTTAGTTTAACATTTTAATTAATTATATTACCTTAATAATAAATTACATCATTAATTATATTACCATAATAATAATAGTGCATATTTTTATTTATTAGTTAATCAATATTAACTTTGTGCCAATTATAAAATCAAAAATGCTAAATAATTAGGTTTTACATATGATTAAACATTTGGTTTATTTTATTTTACTAAAATATTTTTATTTTAGTTACAATCGGTGGAAAATTACGTACCCAAAAACATAGTTCAAAAATATGTTTTGTGAATAAAATAATAACTTAAATCAAAATACTTAAAATGTCCTACATTTATTGTCACTTAATTTTCCACTCCATATAATTATTTTACTTGATAAAAAAACTCTTTCTATTTCACTTAATTTAGCAAAACACATAAAACAGTTTTTTATTAATTTATATAATCATTTAGACATGAACATTATCTGTCTATTTAGGTACATGTTGTTCTTTTCGGGTATCCTTTTTTTTTTGGTAACCAAGTCCCGCTTGAATATTATAAACTTATGTGTGGATTTTGAGTTGGATCATTCTAGATCTGGATGAATTCGGTTCTGATGTATAGGAACCTAAAAATATCTAAATAACCAATGTATCTAAAACGGGTTCGGATATTTGTAACAAAAATAACCATATAACCTGATTCGGTCCAGATCTTTTGAGTATCGTTAGTTACCAGATCTTTTGAATATCGATGTATAAAAATATATTTCACGGGCCAATTTAACAAAATATTAATTGGTTCAGTTGAAATAAATATATTTTAAAAAATTATATGAACTGAAAAAATCACTATAAGAGTACTTACATTTGGATTCAAATCATTTTTTTAATAACAAACTACACAAATATGTTGATTTGTATACAAATTTAAATTACAATGTAAATATTTAATTGAACACAATTAATACAGAAATATGTCACATTGTTTAAACAAAATATCAAAGTAAACAGTTGCGTTCTAAAATCATTTATTTTAACAACAAGCCAAATAAATATGTTGATTGGAGAAAGAATAAAATAAAGCCAGATAAATACATAGTTTACCAGAGACACTCGATATGTCAAATTTATTATAAAGAAATTTTTACTAAGATAAATACATTCAATAATTACAAACAAATAATATATTTCATAAAAGTAAAAAATAATATCCGCGCTTCGATATGTTGATTGGAGAGGGAATAAAACAAAGTCAGAGAAACACATAGTTTACCAGAGACACTATGTGTGTCAAATTTATTATAAAGAAAATTTTACTAAAATAAATATGTTCAATAATTACAAACAAATAATATATTTCATAAAAGTAAAAAATAATACCCGCGCTTTCGAAGCGCGGGTCAAAATCTAGTATAAGTTATTCAATTTAACTAAATTATCAATCAATCCTTTCATTGTTGACTTCAGTACTAAAATACTATGTATATAATATTCTTTTATCAAATATCAAAAACTCAATAGATGGGTAGGTAGACGAGAGATCTTACAAAACTCTACAATTGACTACAGTGAAATTTACCAGCGGAAAATGTGAATAAAGTTGTATAGTGAGAATTAATGTAAACTAATGATTAGTTTTCTCATTCATTTAATCATGCATATGTTTAAGAAACACACCACTGCTCGCTGTCTTCTAGAGCGAGGAACAATCACATTCATTCGTCTTTAATTTGGTCTTTCAAAATCCAACTCTTGGCATGCGTCTTTTCTCTTCCATGTCAGAACCACCGGGATCTTACAAATATTCTAGAATAGAATAAAACGTTTTGTCGGAGATGCAACATAAATAATGTTACAATAATATATTTTGAGTTAAAGCTTTAAGAGTGGAGAATTTAGAAAAACCAACGGGCCTATATAATTTACTAACATATACATATGATTGCTGTTGAGTTGTTTGACACAAGATAAGATAAATAATGCGACACAAGATTAGATAAATACAAGAATAGATAAATAATAACATGAAGTGAATAATAATAATTCTCGGTCCGTGTTAAGCACTTCCTAAAACTCGATTACAAGTTTGCTTCTCTAGAGTCTGATTTGGATTTGCATCAATTATTTACAGCTGTGTCGACTATATCATGTTAGTTTTGAAAAGATAACCAAATTGTAATAAAGTTTGCTTCTTCTGTAATCGAGTTTTTAAAGAACCAAATTGTTAGTTTTAAAAAGGCCATTTAAGCTTCTATCTATAAATAAATACCTTTATTGTTGCAATTGACAACAAGATCCACTGTAACACAAAGGTTATTTCAAACTGAGAATAGCCAGTTCGAGAAGCGTTGGTGGCCTAGTGGTCCCAGCGAATCTTCTCACACATGACTACTCGAGGTCGCCAGTTCGATACTCGGGGACAGCAGGGTGGTACTATACCTCTCCAAATAAATCCTTCCTCATATGAGTAGGGGCAAGCGGTGTATACCAACCGTAGGTCCAAGCCGGAGGGGTTTCCTCATACGAGTAGGGGCAAGCGGAATATACATTAATCCGTAGGTCCAAGCCGGAGGGGAGGGATTTCCTGGATTTGGGGCCGCGCAAGCGGTGGGGCTAGTCACTATAAAAAGTTAACCCTAAACAGTTTTGAGAAGCGTTGGTGGCCTAGTGGTCCCAGCGAATCTTCTCACACATGACTACTCGAGGTCGCCAGTTCGATACTCGGGGACAGCAGGGTGGTACTATGCCTCTCCAAATAAATCCTTCCTCATATGAGTAGGGGCAAGCGGTGTATACCAACCGTAGGTCCAAGCCGGAGGGGTTTCCTCATACGAGTAGGGGCAAGCGGAATATACATTAATCCGTAGGTCCAAGCCGGAGGGGAGGGATTTCCTGGATTTGGGGCCGCGCAAGCGGTGGGGCTAGTCACTATAAAAAGTTAACCCTAAACAGTTTTTGAGAAGCGTTGGTGGCCTAGTGGTCCCAGCGAATCTTCTCACACATGACTACTCGAGGTCGCCAGTTCGATACTCGGGGACAGCAGGGTGGTACTATGCCTCTCCAAATAAATCCTTCCTCATATGAGTAGGGGCAAGCGGTGTATACCAACCGTAGGTCCAAGCCGGAGGGGTTTCCTCATACGAGTAGGGGCAAGCGGAATATACATTAATCCGTAGGTCCAAGCCGGAGGGGAGGGATTTCCTGGATTTGGGGCCGCGCAAGCGGTGGGGCTAGTCACTATAAAAAGTTAACCCTAAACAGTTTTTGAGAAGCGTTGGTGGCCTAGTGGTCCCAGCGAATCTTCTCACACATGACTACTCGAGGTCGCCAGTTCGATACTCGGGGACAGCAGGGTGGTACTATGCCTCTCCAAATAAATCCTTCCTCATATGAGTAGGGGCAAGCGGTGTATACCAACCGTAGGTCCAAGCCGGAGGGGTTTCCTCATACGAGTAGGGGCAAGCGGAATATACATTAATCCGTAGGTCCAAGCCGGAGGGGAGGGATTTCCTGGATTTGGGGCCGCGCAAGCGGTGGGGCTAGTCACTATAAAAAGTTAACCCTAAACATTTTTGAGAAGCGTTGGTGGCCTAGTGGTCCCAGCGAATCTTCTCACACATGACTACTCGAGGTCGCCAGTTCGATACTCGGGGACAGCAGGGTGGTACTATGCCTCTCCAAATAAATCCTTCCTCATACGAGTAGGGGCAAGCGGTGTATACCAACCGTAGGTCCAAGCCGGAGGGGTTTCCCCATACGAGTAGGGGCAAGCGGAATATACATTAATCCGTAGGTCCAAGCCGGAGGGGAGGGATTTCCTGGATTTGGGGCCGCGCAAGCGGTGGGGCTAGTCACTATAAAAAGTTAACCCTAAACAGTTAATACCAACGCTGAGTTGGCCTAGTGGTAAAGGGGTTGCGGCTGTAACTTCCGCCATCCGGGTTCAACTCACGGTGGGAGGGACTATTTACAATGCTTGGGTTCCCGGCAAAGAGGTGAAACCACCTTTTTGAGAAGCGTTGGTGGCCTAGTGGTTACCAGCGAATCTTCTCACACATGTCTACCCGAGGTCGCCAGTTCGATTCTCGGGGATAGCAGGGTGGTACTATGCCTCTCCAAATAAATCCTTCCTCATACGAGTAGGGGCAAGCGGTGTATACCAACCGTAGGTCCAAGCCGGAGGGGTTTCCCCATACGAGTAGGGGCAAGCGGACTATACATTAATCCGTAGGTCCAAGCCGGAGGGGAGGGATTTCCTGGATTTGGGGCCGCGCAAGCGGTGGGGCTAGTCACTATAAAAAGTTAACCCTAAACAGTTTTGAGAAGCGTTGGTGGCCTAGTGGTCCCAGCGAATCTTCTCACACATGACTACTCGAGGTCGCCAGTTCGATACTCGGGGACAGCAGGGTGGTACTATGCCTCTCCAAATAAATCCTTCCTCATACGAGTAGGGGCAAGCGGTGTATACCAACCGTAGGTCCAAGCCGGAGGGGTTTCCTCATACGAGTAGGGGCAAGCGGAATATACATTAATCCGTAGGTCCAAGCCGGAGGGGAGGGATTTCCTGGATTTGGGGCCGCGCAAGCGGTGGGGCTAGTCACTATAAAAAGTTAACCCTAAACAGTTTTGAGAAGCGTTGGTGGCCTAGTGGTCCCAGCGAATCTTCTCACACATGACTACTCGAGGTCGCCAGTTCGATACTCGGGGACAGCAGGGTGGTACTATGCCTCTCCAAATAAATCCTTCCTCATATGAGTAGGGGCAAGCGGTGTATACCAACCGTAGGTCCAAGCCGGAGGGGTTTCCTCATACGAGTAGGGGCAAGCGGAATATACATTAATCCGTAGGTCCAAGCCGGAGGGGAGGGATTTCCTGGATTTGGGGCCGCGCAAGCGGTGGGGCTAGTCACTATAAAAAGTTAACCCTAAACAGTTTTAGAGAAGCGTTGGTGGCCTAGTGGTTACCAGCGAATCTTCTCACACATGTCTACCCGAGGTCGCCAGTTCGATACTCGGGGATAGCAGGGTGGTACTATGCCTCTCCAAATAAATCCTTCCTCATACGAGTAGGGGCAAGCGGTGTATACCAACCGTAGGTCCAAGCCGGAGGGGTTTCCTCATACGAGTAGGGGCAAGCGGAATATACATTAATCCGTAGGTCCAAGCCGGAGGGGAGGGATTTCCTGGATTTGGGGCCGCGCAAGCGGTGGGGCTAGTCACTATAAAAAGTTAACCCTAAACAGTTTTGCTGAGAATATTCCTGACTGGCTTGAAGAATATAATTTATCGTGAAAATAAACCCCATCCTGAACTTTCATCCCTCAATTCATTTAACCCAATCAAGAAAAGAGTGCACAGAGAGAACAACTCGAGGTCAATTCGCCTGACGGCTTTTCCTCCCCCCTTTCTCTCGTCAAAAGTCGTCGTTTCCAGTCATTTCCTCCTCCGGCGGTCGCCGCCTCCGTCGAGCGGCCGCCGGACCGTTGCTATCTCCCGTTTAATCCAGTTCTCTGTGTTTCTCTCTTCGTTATCTCTGTATTCTGCGGCGAGGGCGCATCTCGGTGGTGTCTCAGATCTGGTTCTCCGACTATAGATCTAGGGGTTTCGACGGCGGAAATCGCTAGAGGACGGCTTCTTCTTCCGTTGTGTGCTACCCTTGTCTGAAATAGGAGCTTCCTGAGATTTTGTCGAGACCCTGTCAAGATGCGTTGAGATGGTGGTGCGTGCAGCGTCGTGGAGCTCTTCGTCTGTCTTGTCTAACCTCCAGTGTGGCGTCTGGTGGTGGGTGCGGCTGCGTGTGGAGTTGGGGAACTCAGATTATCCGGATCTTGGTTTCGTGAGTGAGGCCGATCTGGCTTTTCTCGAGCTCTCTCTACTCGGTTTGAGGCGCCTCCGTTGTGTTCTCCGACGGTGGCTGCGCGGGGGTTTGTTGGTGACTATGGTGGAGACGTCCGTCTGTTCTCCGACCTTCCCTGTGGCTCGCGTAGTGTGTGGGTTTCCGTGTGTTTCCTTCACCGCTCAGATCCTTGTGGCGTTGACGGTTGTGGCCTGTACCAGAGCCATCTCTTTCTCAATAATCTCAACAGTTTGGTTCTTGGCTAAGCAGCTACTTCCGGTTCGTATGTGTTACTTGGAGTGGTAGTTAGTCAGCGGCTCACGAGTTTGACGTCGGTTTTGTCCCCTCCGGAGGAGTTGTGCGATTACTGATCCATATTCTCTTGAGTCTGTGGTTAAATGGGTGTATACGGTCCCAGTAGAATGCAATGGAGGCGGTAATCTCCAGCGTTAACTACTGCACGACGGCATCGTCAGTCTTTGACTCTTCCTCGTACCGCCGGTGGTGTCTTTTATCAAGTCTGCTCTGGGTTCGTGGTTAGATTCTTCACTTTGGTTCGTTCTGGGTTGTTATCGGTTTGGAAGCTGTAGGAACTGTAGTATTCAGGGTTTGAGGGCGCCCTTTTCTCGGTATCTCGCGGCAACCAGACGGTCTTCTCATCTACTTCTGGAGTGTAAGGTTTGGTCTCGTCTCGCTATTACTCCGTTTACCAGCGAGCGCTGCGTTGTTGTTCGATCCGGTCCTTTGTTGTTGTTCGTAGTGTGCTTGTATGGTGTTGCTTTTTTATTTTCTGCTACTAGTTATCTACTGTAACTTCTGTCAAAAATTCGAAAATTGGTAATAATATTTAACATTTTACCAAAAAAAAACTGAGAATAGAATCTAGGGTATATCTCTTCATTCACTCCCCCCCCTTCTAATCCGGGTTTGATTTCCGGCAGCGGAAACTTTATTTTTTATTTCAATAAAGCTTACGGGCCAACTAAATAAACTAACCTTTTAAAGGTTTTAAGAGAGCCCATAAAAATTAAACAATTTACAACTAGATTATCAATCAAACGTTTCATTATTGACTTCAGTAATCAGTACTAGAAATCTAGAATACTGTGTAATTATGTATATAATAATATTCTTTTATCATCAGTTTTTTTTGGTTTGTTTGAATAACATTATCGTTAGTTTTCTCATTCTGTCAGTCATGCATATGTTTTAAGAAACCCACCACTGCTCACTGTCTTCTATATAGAGCATCATTATCCCTAAATTGCTTAGGTTAGGGTGCTTAAAAAAAAACACAATGTGATGCTTTTTTTTCCTCTTGTACAGTATAAGCAACATCACTTTTAGTGTTTAATTAAGCACTTATGCTTCTTCTTCCACTTCTTTTTCCTCTTTTTTATTAATAAAAAATGGCTAAGCAATCCCTAAGCATCTTAGGATAATTATGCTAATAGGCGAGGAACAATCACATTCATTCGCCTTTAATTTGGTCTTTCAAAATCCAACTCTTGGCATGTGTCTTTTCTTTTTCAAAATCCAACTCTTGGCATGTGTATTTTCTCTTCCATGTTAAAACCACCGGGATCTTAATAATATTCTAGAATGAAATGTTTTGTCGGAAATGCAACTTAAATAATGTTACAATAATATATTTCGAGTTAAAGCATTAAGAGTGGAGAATTTAGAAAAGGTTTGTCTGCTTTATTTGCATAAATGGTCTTTCACTATAGAATTTATGGGTTTCAAACTTCGAAATACATCAGAAAAAGAAGAGAAAAGCTATAAAAGGGAAGGAAAAGAAAGTTGTCAATTGGAGAAGTCTTACATGCAATGCAAACAAATGATTATAATGGTGTGTTATGATCCAAATAGACTTCTTGAGACTAATAGAATCAAGATGAGCAACAGCCTGATTGCTGGTTCACTGGCTGTCCGCGAATATTGACCGTCGGTGGCTTGGCACCTCCAGCTGGTTGGCTAGCCATTCTGCAAACAGAAACCACAAAAAAATGGTTAAGTATGGAAGTGAAAGGTTTAACTATCAGGGAACACAAAGTAGAATCTAAAACAAACCTGGTCTTAATAGCAGCAGTCATAGCCATGAAAGCTTCTTCAACATTGGTTGCATTTTTAGCACTTGTTTCCAAGAAAGGGATCCCAAGTTCATCTGCAAAAGCCTGTAGGTGGAGAAACCAATCTTCTTATTATCACTTCAACAAGGTTTATGCAAAAGGAACCAATTTGGTTTGTTTAGTTACCTGAGCTGTTTCAGTGGATACAACCTTCTGGGATGTGAGATCGTTTTTGTTCCCAACCAGTAGCTTGTTCACATTCTCACTGGCGTAACGATCGATTTCATTCAGCCATTGTTTGACGTTGTTGAAGCTCTCTTGGTCCGTGACGTCATAGGTGACCTGCCAAGAATAGCCAATGATGATGATGGAGAACCAAAGAATGGATCAATAACCAGAGAATAGAGAGCACATACAATGATCCCATGAGCTCCTCTGTAGTAGCTACTGGTGATAGTCCTGAAACGTTCTTGGCCTGCTGTGTCCCACTGTATACACGGTCATTGACACGAGTTTATATATTATACGATCTTAATCAAGTTTTAATGAGAGTGTCATAAATGCAGCTCAAGAACACTTACGATCTGGAGTTTGATTGTCTTTCCGTCTTGTTCAACGGTGCGGATTTTCTGCAACACATGATTAATAAAAAATTAACACATCGGTTTTATACATATCAATTCAAGCAAGCATGCGAAGAGTAAGCTTACAAAGTCAACACCAATTGTACTGATGTAGCTATCAAGGTAAGAATCATCCTGTACACAAAAAAATCGAGATATCAAACTATAAGCAGGGAAAGAGTAACAATGATAGGCATAGCGTAGTCTAAGAACTAATAACCGACTAGTAAATTTTTAAGAAACAAGAATTAAACTTGAAAGACCCATAAATTGTTCCTTGTGTTCAATGTTAAAAAGGAAGTTACAGAAAGAGAAACAATGAAAGCCATTGAACTAACTAGTGATATAGTTTGGAGAAACAAGTAATGAACTAGAAGGACGCATTATTAGATTGTTACTTGTGTGCAATGTTAAAAGAGCGATAAACATATGTAATAAAGAACCATTCTTCAGATGTTGAAAGAAAGAAAAGAGTTAACTTACAGCAAACCTTAGAAGCAAGCAAGATTTACCAACACCAGAGTCACCAATAAGCAAAAGCTTGAACAGATAGTCACTGCCAAAGAAAGATTAGCAGAATACACATCATTAATTAAGAATATGTTATCAACTCATAAACGATTTGCCTTTTGCTAGGTTTCAGCGTTGTATATCCAAAACTGAAAAAATCAATTAATCTGAAAGATATATGTTGCTCGCATAAAAATCAAAACCACGAGAGAGCATGAGATCAAAGGTATTGTTATTATTATTAAGTCACAGCCTCCTCGAATCAACAGAAATTGCGGATCTCAGTCAAAAATTCCCCTAGATCCAAATCTATGTAAAATCGATCAAACAAAAATTGAGTAGATTCAACACAGAAACCTACATAATATAGATCCAAAGCAAAAAAATCGACAAATTCAAATCACATGAAAACCAAAATTCGAAAAGAAGAATCATTCGGGGATCCAAAATCATATAAGATGCAAATCAAATCACGAGAAGAGAAGAGAAGAGTCTTACTATTCGGGATTCATGGTTCTAGATCGATCTCCAACGTATCCAAAGAGAATCTCGCGGTAAACGGAAATCCGGCGGTAGTAATCTCTCAGCGATCTTCTTCGTCGGACGAAAGACGAGAGGGGAGAGAGAGGGAGAGACCTAAATGGTGAATGTTTTTTGGTTATTTATTTATTTATCCTTTTCTTCTCTTTGGGCTAGGACTGGGCACAAGGCGGGTACTTGCTATTTTGCATGTACTTGTGACTTGACTTGCCTTGTACGAATAATAAAATTTTCGACTTGTACTTGACTTGTTAAAAACAAATACTTGCTATTTCGAATACTTGATCAAAAATGAATTACTTGCAAATTATTTGCCTTGCTTTATTACTTACTATTTACGAGTACTTGTAAACTATTTACGAGTACTTATGAACTATTTAATTTTTTTTCAGAATATCTAAAAACTACTTACTAAATAATACTCTATCAGAAATAGACATGAAAGTTTGTTTTGCTTATTCTACTTATGTGAATTACTTTAATTGAAATATTTATTTATATTTCAGAGAAGACAAATAAAAAATGTCTTCTCTAAACAATTAACAAGTAATAACAAATCATATAATTTTGTTCGAAAAAAAAACAAATCATATAACTAAATTTTAATATTTGTTATTATGTTGACTAGATGACGACGAGTATTTAATACATAAGATATGAAATAACTAAGAAGTATAAAAAGAGTAATGAATATTTATGTCGACTAATATGAATAAGTAACTAATAGATCATGTAACAAATAACAAGTAATGAAGTAAGTAACAAAGCAAGTAACGAGGCGTAACGAGTCAAGTACTGAAAATAATACCGATACTTGATATTTGACTTAGCCTTGCAAGTAATGAAAATTGTCGATTTGTTATTTGCCTTGAAAACACCGAGTACTTGAATTTTCAAGACGGGTACGAGTCAAGTAGCGAGTTTAAGGCGAGTAACGGGTAATGATGCCCAGCCCTACTTTGGGCTTCCCTAACTTATTATTATTTGCTCTCTCTATTTATCACGTCAGCATTTTTTTTTTTTTTAAAGGGGGACCTAACTTTGGGAAAATTTATATAAATGCGTTTGTTTTTTTTTTCTCTAATGCGTTTGCTTTTGATGTTTGAATGCTGACTTGGCAAAGCCAACCCCATATATTGATGCGTGGAGTGGAGGACATATATGATCAAATCATTCAATCTTGTTATAGGATAAACCGGTTATCACATGGTTTATTTCTATTATCTCTGGTTTAGTTTCTGGTTTAGTAAACAATATGTAAGGCCTTTGGCCATTTCTAAAATAATCAATCAAACAATTAAACAAACTTCCAAACCCTAATCTCTCTATTCATCATGTTCATCATCATCCACCATTAAGAATCTCTGTTCTTCGGGTTGATCCTTCTCCCTTCGTGATCAATCTCTAGGCTTTGGTTTACCAGTTCTCGAGTTCACGGTGAGCTTCTGGATTGGATCTATCTATCGGTTACGTTTACTGTCTCAT